>ML787573.1:350112-387443 GCA_009831015.1 Picea engelmannii
GTTAGTGGTTTTTCTGACACGGGCCCCCCATAACGTGTCAACTCTTATCAACTTGGACCCCCCTCACTCAATTTCTCTTACCACTCACCCCCCGTCCGATAAACCATCGTCGCACTCTACCATCGCACACCACTACCCTATCAACACGTCACACTCCACTCACCTATCACACATCACATCCTATCCACTCGTTGGCCATTCAATATCCTCCACGTCACTTCCATCCATTCATTGGCGAATTAATGTCACTCCTCGTGACCATTACCCATCCAAATCACCACCCGCTCCATAAGGAACACCTCCCTACACCATTTAACTTCGTTATTTTTCCATTCCCGCACTCTTCACCGATCCAGACACAGTCAAAACCATCATTTCCTATTTTCAAAGATTAACCGCCACCAAGTTCACCGTCACCAGGAGCCATCAAGTCGGGTAATCACATACCATACTTGTTTCCATTTTCAAATCTCCATTTGATTATGGCACCCAAATCTAAATCCATTGAAACTAAATAAAATCATTTCCTTCCTCCTCCCGTCGACCTGGATCGCATCCCCCTGGCCGACAAAGATTATCAAATTGCAGAGCCGAAGTTTGAATTCAATTTCTTCGAATTACACTTCTGTCTCAAAGATATATTCCTGGACCTGAGTGACGAGATCGAACTCTGGAAGTCCAATCTCCCACTGAACACTTTTCCCCAGACCTACCATTTCCCCGAGTTCACCCCGAAGTGCCATGCTCACTACCTTCCCGGCCAAAGGGCCATTGTGTCTTTGTTGGTGAAACTATGTTCACCATCACCCCAGAAACAATAAACCAAATGATGCAGATACCAAGAACTGACTCTGTCACCCTCTTCTCCATTGAAATTCTGACTGAACTTTATCAGAAGCTTTCCTTTCCTCAAAGAGCCCAGATTTTTGAAATCTTCTTGCATGAAGACGCACAGTTCCCTAAAAAGAATCATCCATATCCTTCTTCCATCTTCTCAGTCAAAGGGAACCAAATCATTTCCTCCATGTGTTTCCTTCTAGGATATTTCTCTGATGAATGGGTAGATGAACCCATTTTGGGTTTTCTGTCCATTTTCTCCACAGAAGAAAAGGCTACAACTCAATTTGATTACAGTAAGTTTCTAGCTGAAATTATACATGAACAACTTTTCAAATTCTCCATAGAGGGAGTGTCCAGGTACTCCTAAGTGTTGGTGTACCTGTTCTTCTTCTTCCAGGTAGACAAATTCTCTTTCGCCCTCCATAAGTTGGATCAAGACGGAAATCCTCAACCAGTGACCTCTTGGACATCAATAGTGAGGAATAACTCATCCGAGTTCATCTTCAAACAGTTCATTGACCAATTCTACCATCTAGTAGTATGCATGCTCAGCATCAGAACAGAACCAAGAATAAATGAGGAAGTCTAGAGGATTTTTCACCTATCAGACTTAGCCAAAACAGGGGACTGGTACCTTTACCAAAACTATACAGAAATCAGGGTCTATGGGTGTGAATTACCTCCATACAAGCTACCAAAGTACTTGCCTGTCGGAATTTTCTCCTTGGAATACATCAGACATATGATCAATTATGATGATATCCACTTCATGCCATTCAAAAAGAAGCAACAGCTTAGGATCAAAGGCCAGATAGGTTTTTTCATATGCAACAACAGAGCTGCAGTGGAAGAAGCTATAATCTTTTAAAGGAAATGAATTTCAACCTAAGCTTCTCGTGGCATTATGACCCATGTAGAATTATAGCAAAAACTAGGCTTAAAAATAATATCTCTCCTTATGCTCACGTGCCAAAGCCTGAAATTGAAAATTTCATGAATCAGACAGAGTGGCAAGAAAATACTTTGTTAGAGACAAAACAACGACCTTCACCTGCCAACATTTCACATACCAGCACTCCACAGGTACAAGCAGAAAATAGAGCTAGGAAAGAAGTCTCTCCTTTAGTCAAAGAGGTGTAAGAAGAATATTTCGAGGTCTACAGGAAGAGCACCAATACTAGTCATACACCTGATAGGTCTAGAGAAGAAGAAACTCAGTCCACCATAGTTATGGAGGGACCACATTCATCAGTCTTCTCAGGAATCCAAAACATAGTGTCCACTTCCTCATCCAAAAAGCAAGCAGATACCACACTATCATCTAAGTCCTCATAGGAGCCTTCAGGACTTAATATCTTTGAGAAGTACAACTTGATCAAACAGAAGAATGAGTTGCTAAATAACATCACATATGCCCAGATCTGGAAGAATACATCCACATCTCAATGCAAGTTACTATCTGCATTCGACACAGAGAAAGGAAGGATGCACATTACATTCTTGTAGGCACAGGTCCCTCATCCTTAGACAATTTCTGATTACAAGAAGTCATCATTTGAGTTTGATGTGAAAGAATTTCATCCTACATATCAGATGGACATGCACAGGAAAACAGGGGAGATGATCTTCTCCACCTTAACAAATACATCCTTGACTGCTGCAAAATTGCAGGTCTCTTTAAACAATGTCCAGTCTCACTTGAAACTAGAAAATATATCTTCCTTAGCCAAGGATAATAAGATCAAATCCTTAGAAGAACTGGTACTAAAAATTCGTTGTGATCCATCCAATGTCAAAGCAATCGAGGAACTATTGAAGAAGAAAAATGCTGACATAGCATCTCTGAGGAAACTACTAAAACTTCCAGCCACTAAAGATTCACAAGTAAAGGAAATAGCTAAGAAAGAAGGCCATAAGGAGGAGATGTTAAAACTAATAATGGAGAAAAATGCACAAATAAAAGAGATGGAGTCCAAGCTGGATAGGTTAGTAAAAGAGAAATAACAGAGCGTGCAAATGGTTGTTATCCCATTAGAGTCAGTCCCTCTCATAGGAGTCAGTACAGCATCAGCAGCCACTACATCCGAGATTCCATCAGTTATTCCAGTGATAGTTTCACATGCTTCTGAGAAATTGGTGATGTTAATGGAGGACATGACCCTGCAAGGAGAAGAAATTAGAAGATTGCAAGAAGAGGTTAAAAACCTCCAGAAGCTCAAATCCATGTTCCAATCCAGCTACAACACAAAGATACACAAATCACAAAGACTCACTCAAGAAATACAGAAGCTACAGAAAGAGACTACCATGGCCAAGACATTGTCTGAATCCAAGGAAAACATATGGATGGACATCAGCAAGTCAATGACAGAGATATGGCCACTCATACAATTTTGTTTGAACAGCATGAACCGGTGCAGAGAGCCAGACAAGCAATTGACAAGATAAGAGAGGAATTGGGAGAGAGGCCTACAGAGGCCACTGAAATCATCAGGTTATTAAACTCCAAGACCAAAGAGGACTTAGAGGCATTGGATATTGAAGACAGGACAAAGACCATCCTTGAGATCAAAAAGGTTTTGACCAAGAAAGGATTAATGTTGCAACTAGAAGAGAAAGCTCAAACAATGGACATTGGAGTGCAGAGATTTTTCAGCAAGGTCAATTCACTGCACAAGAAGGGACTTCTAGGATTACTAGTAATAAATGATAAGCCATTTACTCTGTCAGACTACAAACAGAATATCCTCGCAGTAGCGAAAGATGGTTCTAAATTTGCAGGCATACAAGGGAGCATTACTGGCAAGGATTTCTTAGAAAATTTACAGTTGGACCTGAGCATCCAACATGAGATAAAATACATTTTCATCACAAAGCCTACTTTTTCCAAGTACACTGAGATGGAAGAAACATACAAAAGGTTACTCAAGGTTTCCATCCCTAGTCAAAAGAAGTGGGAAGACCTATGTGATTTACTTGAGTAAAGGTGAGCTGGAATTCCGAGTCAGCATGAGGAAGACAGTCAAGTCAAAGTGGTGAATCACCAACTACTTCCCCCAGAATCAGCACCAAGGATTCGAACAGATCACCATCATTCCTATTATTTTGTAATCTACAATCTAGTTAGTAAGATTTTTTCTCCACCATATCCTGATCATTAATGACAGGATCAGATGTAATTGTTGTATAAATACTTCTCACTTATAAGTATTGAGGGTTGATTTTTGTGCCCAAGGAGCTATCTTTGTAATATTTTCAAGAAGATTGACCAGTAATAAAAAGACTATTCACAGGATTCTTGTGTTTGAACGTTGGTTATGTTTATATTTCTCTGTTAATGTTTATCTTTCTCTATAATCATTATGTTTTCTATTTATAGTCATTAAAAGGAAGTTAATGAACAGAATTTGTCTTGGGCACTCTGTTTCTGGTCTTTTGGTGATCTACATGTTTTCATCTGATATTAAGCAAAGAAATTCTTAGTTTCTTCTTTGTTTAGTTGACTTTCTCACCTGTTCTATCTTTTCATCGCATTTAATTCTAATAGATCCTACGTTCTTACTATCTCGCCCTATGAAGAAATCTTATAAAAACGGTATCTGATTCTAATCTTTAATACATAGCCCATATCACAATGGATATGTAATGCAATTCTTCAGCCAATCTTTATAAACAAAACAACCAACTCAAATTATTTTAACTAACCTAACATCTAAAACTCAAACAAATCTAAATCCTACAGAGAGATCCCTCTCTAAAACTGGCAGGGCTAGATCCCAATTTCAAAAGTAGTTTTGGTAAGTTACCTTAGTCAATTTTTTCTGCCCTTGACAACCTATGGGAATTACAGAGTGCTAACATAGTGGTGACTCCACTGGGGACTGAACAAATTTTCCATCTTTACGAATTCTATTCCATAGATAAAGAAAATTGTATTTATGAACAATTAAAGATCTAACTTTCAAGAGATAAATGTTCAGAGGTTGTTGAAATTTGTACATATTTAATTAGATTTCTTAAAAGTTTAAGTTCTGGCTCCAAACCAAAAATAATTCACACTAGATCTCACCCTCATCCAGAACCTGTAACAATAGTAGATAATCTAGAAAAATTAATCAGAAAAAAGAAATACAGTAGAAGGTCAAGGAAGCAGCAGTCCTCTCCAAAGGGCCACTTCCCTTCCAAAGAAGCTTGTCACAATCCAGGACATCAAGTTTGATCTACCTTTTGAGCAGAGCCTTTTCAGAACCAAGTCTGATATCTTTGTGAATGAGATAGTACTATATCAAAACATCCTCCAACCTAGAACCCCTGAAAGACTCTCTCCTGGAACAGAATTTGATCAACGGATCCTTCAAGAGTTTGAGAAACTACAATATCTAGCATCAAATCTTGACCAAGCCTTGTATAAAGCCCATTTTCAACAGTATGTTGAGCTTTCTGTTATTTCTATTGTTGCAGCTTACGTCAATCCTCAAGCATCTCAATCTATACCTCCCAGCCCTGTTTCCTCTACATCTTATGTCACTTCCCCACCAATCACACGGGTTGTCATTCAGCCTCCTCCACCAATCATGGCAGTGATATATTCTCCCCTGGTGTTAGTTTCTCCCTTACATAACATGCCCTAGGAATATCAAACAAAGATTCCTCAGTTTGATGGTACCGGAACCCTTAATGCACAACAACACGTCGATAAAATGAATGATTTCTTCGATTTGCAGGAATTTGACGAGGCAGATGCCCAAATGAGACACTTTGCACAAATTTTAACTGGCGAGGTCAAAAAATGGTTTAAAGCATTACGTGTTGCTAGCATTGTTGATATTGTTGCTTTTCACCAAACCTTTCTCAACAGATGGGAGGTAAAGAATAACCCTCTCCAAATTTTAT
This sequence comes from Picea engelmannii, assembly GCA_009831015.1. Classification (NCBI taxonomy): domain Eukaryota; kingdom Viridiplantae; phylum Streptophyta; class Pinopsida; order Pinales; family Pinaceae; genus Picea; species Picea engelmannii. Next base: position 355,846 of record ML787573.1, read on the forward strand.
CTGAATATGAAAATATCAAAAGAAATCAAGGGGAAACAGTACAAGACTATTGCATTCATTTTAATAATATCTATAATGCAATTCCTGTGTGTTATCACTCCAAGAAACTCCTTAGGGTTGTAGGCTAAGGATGCTTGGTAACTTAGAAATAATGGTTTTTATGTGTTTGGGACAATGGGGTCTTTAATGATTTATGTAAGAAACAACTCATCACACATCTAAAGATACAGTGCTTTCAGGGAACAATAATCAGATCAAATAATTGAAAGAGAAGATGGAGAATACTATTCTTGATTGCCAATACAAGTGATTGTAGGGCTTAATACAAGATAGAGAGAAATCCTTTAGTTTCAAGCCTATGAGCTCAATAAAGAGATAACAGTCTTTATGAACTAAAATAAACTGAAACAAAGTACAGAAAATGAAAGATGGACAATTCTGATATTGAAAATGAAAGGAAACTGCACTTTATTATTGCAAAAAGAGTCTATACAGTAGCATGAAATATCTCCCAGTTTGAACCCTTATCTCATATCAAAATTAGGCATTTATAGCCTCTTACAATTGGTTTTAATATCCTAAAAACATGGATCTGTATTTAATAAAAGCAATTCAAATCAAACTAAACAACTTGAAGATAAAGACTTAACAACTAAACTTAGCACTTGAATTGTCTTCATTCTCAAAAATTCGCCATTTGCATCCTTCAGCTCCTGGAATCTTTGATTTGATGCAATGTGGCAAAACACATGTCTTGACAGTTGGATTCCTCCAACGTTCATGGTCGATATTTGAGGAAGTTTGTTTTACATGTGGCTTCCAAAATTCCCTCAAATCTCTTATATTGAATCCTTTGTAAGCAATTTTCATTCCCTTGATACTCTGGAACTCCTTCATAACCTGTGAGAAATGACATGTTCTGTCCTTGGCCTCAAAAAACGCTTTTCCAGCTTTCAACAGCTAACTCGTTTAATATTTCGCTGGTTAGCTAGTGAAAGCGTTGCCTTTCACCAGCTAACGGGTTATAAAATATCGCTTTGCGCTGATGAAAGCTTTGACTGCACCCAAAACGAGTTTTCACCTTCAAAATTTTGATTCCATCAAAACTCAGTGTGTCTCTGATTTCTCACCTTACATATTAACAGCGACTTGAGCAAGTACCTTCAAATCTGGATGGGATTTTTGCCTTAGTTTTTGTTTCAATCTTCTTATCTGCCTTTTAAGGCATTTGGCAAGCCACCATAGGCTATTGTACTCTTTGGTGAGTTTATGCTTTCTTTTCTTCTCTTTAACACTTTCCCAAGCCAGTCTCTCAAACGCAGCATTGGTTTTGGCAAAGTTATCAGACAACTTCTTATACCTTTCTTTGATCACCCGTTCCAAAACCTCTTGCTGAGCAATTACCTCTTTCAGATGCTTGATTTTCTAAGATTTCTTTGACTTAGAACTTCTTGATGTTTCTCCTTCTTTTGTATGAGTGAAAGTCTCATAGTTTTGTGCAAACTCAGTTGACTGCTCAGGACTCTTAGTGACAGGGCATTGATCTTGTTGCTCTGATTCTGAGTCTGTATAGGGCAAGTTTAATATATTGGTTCTCTTCTCTGTAGGCTGCTATGTGGGTTGTTCTGTAGTGGTCTCAAAGCTTAACCTTTTCTTCGACCTGTGAGGCTTGACTCCAGAGATTATGTCTTCTGGAGGTCCTGGCAGGGTCCTCCTCTTCCTTGAACTACTTTAAGGAGTCAACTATTTTTTTGAACCTTTCCCCTGTTCATTTGCAGGTTGAGTATGTGTTTCAAAACCCTCCCAAAATAAGAAATGCTGCCAGATCCTTCCCTGTTGTTTTAATTCCTCCAGAATGATCAATTTAATGAGGCCGAAATGGCACACAGTATTCTTCATGCTTAGGGGTTGAGCCCTGATTTTCTTGCAAACCTTAGTTAAACTCTTATGTAAGAAAAAAGGAAAATTGAGGAGAGTCTTTCCTGTGAAATGGTCCAGGAGCTTAAAATGATACATCATGAGTTTGTCATACCTGCCCTCTGAGGTAATGTAAAGTTGGATTCCCTTAAATAGCTCCTGCCACTCCTCTTCTAGATAGGAAATAGGCATGCCCTTCTTCCATGCGTTGTGCTGGAACTCTTCCTTTAAATAAGCTCTAAAATTCAAATTTTTGGTGGCAGTGGTTTTGAACCAAATCTGGCCCGATCTTGGTAGGCTGGTTGCTGCAGCAATGGTAGCTTCATCCACTATGATTTCCAAGGACCCAACACGAGCCTTATTCCCATCGAAAGTTTTGGAAAAAGCTTCTGCTTTCGACTAGTGGCAACCATTTTGCAACCTCTCAACGAATTCAATACACCCTGCATTCGAAAAATGTTTCTAGACTTCGGGATGTGTCTATAAAAAAGATAGGCTATCCATCTCTTTTCTGAGTAGAGCACCACTTCGTCTTCTCACCATTCTGAAGCTTAAAAACCCCAACAATCTTGTAAATCAACCCCTGCAACTGTTGTTCAAGCCGAAGTTTTGTGTTGTTGAAAGCACTCAGGAGTCGGCTCTGTTTTCTAACATTTGAAACTTTAACAAACCTTTGTGAACAATGTGTGATATGGAAACAATGATCTGATTTGATGTTGTCAGACCGGCAGTATAGCCTCTATACCTGAGTTGTTGAATTCGAAATTACCATTCCCAGCGCCATGAGTGTGCAACATGCGTCACTAAACCAGATCCGCATCATAATCCTATTTTGATGTGCATAACTGAGTCTCCATCATTACCCACTTTCATCAGCGCATGATTTGGATTTGCTTGACGTGGGATGATCGTATCATCATTAGCTTTTAGAAACGTGGATAACACGCACATGATTCCCGCTTTATCCAGCCAACGACCCGTGGAAAACACCCCCTAGCTGTTGATACTTACCGCTTTCACCAGCGCATGATCCTGTGAAAAACCCCTTTTAGGTGTTAAAAGTCTTCACTTTCATCAGCGCACGATCCCGTAAGAACTGCTCCGTAGCTGTGGAAAATCTTCACTTTCACCAGCGCTCGACCCGCGACAATGCTTCTTTGGATGTTTTGAAAACCAACACTTTCACCAGTGCACGGGCCTATGAAAGACGCTCCTTAGCTGTTGAAAGCAAATTATGAAAATTTTGAAAAGAAGACTTTTGTGGGTCATCTTATTCCTAAAACAAAATCAAAACCTAAACCTTGCAGCTTAGAAAAACTCAAAAAATCATTTGAGAAAACTACCAATAGCCATGTTATCCACCACAAAATGTGACCAAAGGGACGGGTTCATTTTGGGAACTAACATTTGTCTCCAACTAGGATGGGCATCTCCCTGTGAGGTGACCAAGAACCTAGCTAGACTCAGTAGCCTTATTACAATTTGAAACAGAAATTCGAAAAAAGTTGCTAGTACCATTGGGCATGGAGTTATTTGAATGACAGAAATAAAGAAAACAGAACTGAAAAAGAAACTATGTACAAGTAGAACAGGGCTTCAAAGGAAGCCTTATGAGAAATAGATCTTCAGGAAGCGCCCGTTGAAAGGGCCACCTGCTACTGCCTTGCCTGAAAGAGTTTGGAGAACAAAGGTATTGTTTTGCTGCACCGCTGTTATGACAAAAGGACCTGTCCAGAGAGCCTCAAATTTTCCATGTTTCCCCTTCTCCTGCCTTGTTGAATCCCACTTTAAGACTAAATCCCCTGTTTTGAAGACATCTGATTTGACTTTCTTGTCGAAAGTTTCTTTGATTCTTTCTTGATGTAATTCTGTTTTTTCCAGGAGCTGCTCTCTATCTTGTTGTAGTTCTACCAAATTATGAATTCTCCTGGTCAAATCATTTGGTTCAGAATCAGTTTCTTGTAAGAACTTTGCAACCGGAAATGCAAGTTGAACAGGAAATATGGCCTCAGTACCATATACCAACTTGAAAGGAGATGTACCAATTGATTTCTTACATGTAACCCTGTCAACCCACAAGGCAAACTTCAGTTTGAAATCCCAACCTCTGGCATTTTGTTCAAGCAGCTTCTTTATGATTCTAACTAAACTCTTGTTGGATGACTCAGCTAAGTCATTCCCTTGCGGATAGTAAGTTGTGGAATGTACCAGATGAATTCCCAACTCTTCACACAATTTCACCAAGTGTTTATCTTTGAATGCAACAGCATTATCAGTGACCAACCTCTTGGGACAGCCAAATCTGGCAAATATGTTTTCTTGCAGAAAATTTATGATGATAGTATGATTGGCGTTCCGGGTGGGAATAGCCTCAATCCACTTTGTAAAGTAATTGGTGGCAACCAGGATCCACCGGTACTGACCACTGGAAGGCGGATGAATTTCACCTATGAAGTCTAGGCCCCACTGCTAGAAAGCACCTGTGACCACTATAGGTTTGAGGGGAAGAGACTCCAGTTGTTGTTTACCTTCGAATCTATGACATTTGTCACATGTTTTCACAAACTCATACACATCTGAAAATAAGGATGGCCAATAGTAACCAGATCTTAAGATTTTGTGTGCAGTGGTTTTCCAATAGTGATGTCCCCCACATTCACTATTATGAAACTCAATCATGACCTTAGCTACCTCATCTTGGTTTACACACCTTAACAATAAACCTATGGGATTTTTCCAGAATAAAAAGTTATCATTGATGCAGAAATTTATAGCTTTGAGCTTCAAAGCCCTTCTTTGGGTCTTTGTCAAATTTGATGGGACTGATAAAGTTTGGAGAAATTGAATAATATGACTGTACCATTTGCAATCAGCTAAGTGAGCTGAGACCTACATTTCCTCACCCTCTTTGTTCTCTGAAGACTGAACATTTTCTGCATTGATACTCATCAGATTTATTTCAAGCAGCCTGCAATTTTCCTCTGCCAGAAGTTTGGCAAGGCCCTGACCTTTCACTAATTTTTCTGGTTTGATTTCAACGTCGAATTCAATCAACCTTGCTATCCACTTACTCATTTTTCCATCAATGTCGGGTTGGACAAGAACATCTTTAACTGAACTGGATGGAACAAAAGCTATTACCTTTGCCTGAAGAATGTAGACCCTGAAAGCTTTCAGTGACTTGACAAGTGCATATGCTTGTTTCTCCAACAATTCATACTTTACCTCTGCGTCTCTCAAGACCTTAGTGAAGAAGGCAACCGGCTGCTCCTGATCATCAGCATTTTTCTGCAAGAGTACTGCTGCGATTGTATCACTTGAAGAAAATGAAAAAATGTAAAATAACCTGGAGAAATCGGGGCTAATCAAAACAGGCGCTGTTGTGATGGCTTCCTTGATGGCGTTGAATGAATGTCTGGTTTCTTCAATCCATTTTACCTCAGAGTCCTTTCTTAACATAGCAGTGATATGTTTTGTGAGTTCAACAAAATTTACTATAAACCTTCTGACAAAGTTAATAGTCCCAAGGAAAGACTGAATGTCTTTCTTTGATCTAGGAAGAGACAGATTTTTAATTGCTTCTACCCTCTTTGGGTCAATCTTAACCCCATCAGCTGAAACAATATGACCAAGTAATTTCCCCTCCTTAAGTGCAAAATTTATTTTTTTCGGATTAAGAGAGATGCCATACCTTCGACATTTCAGAAATGTCCTTCTTAAGTGCTGCAAATGAAGTTCGTGGCTACTTGAGAAAACAGTGATATCATCAAGATAAATCAAGACAAATTTATCTTTCTCTCTAACGAAATCAATGTCCATTGCCCTTTGGAATGTCGCTCCTGCATTCATCAATCCAAAGGGCATCTTCTCGTACATAAACGTACCCCATGGAGTGGTAAAAGCAGTCTTTTCCTTGTCTTCTGGATGGACAGCAATCTGGTTGTATCCAGAAAACCCATCAATAAAATACATCACCTTTGATCCCGACACCTTTTGTAGAATATGCTCCATTTTGGGCAGCGGGTAGTTGTCCTTCCTAGAGCACTTATTCAGATTTTTGAAGTCGACGCAGAGTCTGATCTCCCCATTCTTCTTCCTGACCGAAACAAGATTTGCAATCCATTCTGAATACCTGAGAGGAATGATAATGCGGGCATCCAACAGTTTCTTAATTTCCCTTTCCATTGTAGGCAGCAACAAAGGGTTGAAGGATCTAAGCTTCTGCCTGAATGGTTTGGTGTCTTTATTCAAGGGAATCTTATGCTGAATCACTTATGTATCAAAACTCTTCAAGTCATCATACTACCAAGCAAAGATGTCTGCAAATTCCTTCAGTAACTCTCCATAATCAGCCCTTTGTTTTTCAGTCAAATGTGAGGCTAAGTTAACATGTTTAGGATCTTGCTCCCTAGCCACATTATACTGCAAAACATCTGAATCTTTTTCTCCACTTTGCAATTTGACAGCTACATCATTGTTATCGAACAACCTTTCCAACGGGACCAAACCTTTAGGAATTCTGTTGGTGGACAGTTGAACTATTTCATGTGTTGCGATTTTGCTTTTGAACTTTGGCTCCTCAACTTCATGATCATGTTCGTTCTCCTGATCAATCTGCAGATCTGCAAACTCATCTATCACTGCAAGGAATCTAGTGAGTTCAGCATCGTCTTCAAAGACCTTCCAAAATTTCACATTATCAGGGAGATAGGGCCTATATTTAACTTGAATTTCGTAAGTTAATTTATGAGGCAGAGGGGGTATGAATGCACAAGCGGACACAGCCAACGAATCAGCCAATTCATTCATTTCTCTAGGTACATATGTAATTTTAAAATCTGCAAAATCATGAATTGCTTTCAACACTTCATCTCTGTAGGCCTTCAGCCTGACATGCTTTGCTTGAAAGGACTTATTCACCTGTTGGATAATCAAATTTGCATCTCCAAACACCTGCAATTTTTTAATATTTCTCTCTTTGGATGCATTCATCCCCAAAAGTAGTGCCTCATACTCAGCAATGTTATTAGTCACTTTAAAATCGAGTTTAAAGGACAAATGAGAATTTTTCTTAGAGGGAGAAATGAATACCACTCCTGCTCCAGCTGACTCCTTAGTGCAAGCATCGTCAAAGAACATGGTCCAAAGATCGTCTTCTGTTGTGTCTGTGGGCTGAACTGTGATCTGATCTGTGGGATTTCTGAGCAGCAATGTATCAGGCAGTGAATCATCGATTTGCAAAATACAAGATCCCATACCTGTGTCAACCGAATAGATAGGATGATTGGATGGATTTTTCTCGTCACTGATTACATATGCCAACTGATATTCCCTGCAATGCCTTCTATTCACTCCTCCGAAAACAGGGATAGTAGCGTAGGAGAGATCCATTTGAAGAGTGCCACCTAGTCTCTTCATCCACGATCTCGATAGAAGACATCCAAATTTTGGAGGTATGTCAGCCACCACTATATCCATCACCATTGTCTTCATTGATGCTTGGGTCAAGGTTACAGCCAAATCCTTCATCATCCCAAGACATTTGACTTTTCGAGAATCAAAGGAGAAAAGGTCATGATAAGACTTGGTGATCTCCAACCCAAGCTCATCCATGACAACCTTTGGCATCAAATTGTGCGAAGCACCAGAGTCCAACAAACAATTATGCAGTGTTTTCTCATGAATATTTAAAGAGATGTAAAAGGGAGGACAACTATCATCTCTATCTTCTACCATTTGGCCCAGAGTGATGGTTGGCTTATCATCATAAATGTTGAGGATATCAACAGAAAGGGATACAGATTGGGGGTCTAAAGTTTTGAGGATATCCCTTTTGAACATTTTGTTTTTCATCAGCTCAACTAGAGGAATAGGAATCTTAATTTTTTGTATTTCAGCCTCAAAATTAAAAGAATATGGAACCTTATCAGCAGCTTTATCAAAAACCTTTACCTGATTTGAAGCTGCTTCCTGATTCTTTTGTTGTTCAACAGGAGGCTGACTTTCTGGAGTTTGATGCTTGACAGGGGCAGCAGTCTTCTTGGGAGGCGCTGATGCTTTCAACTTTGAAGGATTTTCTTGCTAATCATCTTATGTCTGATCTTTTTTCTTAACAGGGGCAGCAATCTTTTTAGGAGAGGCTGGTGCATCTTGTTGAGCAGCATTAGATTTGGATCGGAGATTATATCTATTTTTATCTTCCATTGTGAAAATGCCATCACCAAGAAGATCATCTTCTGTCTGTTCAGTCATCAATGATTCTTCATAGTCATGTTGTGTTAGATAAGATTTCTTGTCTCTTCTCCAACATAATGAATGTCACCTTCTCCATCTTCTTGATCTTCACCATTGTCTTCGTCCATCACAACATTTTGAAGAGGGACCTTTATCCTCTGATCTTCATTAGAATTCTTTTCTCTTTGCAGGATCTGAGTTGGCTGATTATTCCTTCTGAAGCTATTTGGATTTTGGTTCAGATTTCTGCCTGCAGAGTCATAAGTGCTTCTTCCCTTCACAGGCTGTTTATTTTCGATCTTGAGCTTAGATATCTCAGAGGTTGGAGACTCTAGCATCTTGGACATTTTATCAAGTTTCGAATCATCATTTGATGAAGATGAGGCCTCGTTCTTTGGTCTTCTCCTATCAGATTCTCCCTTCCGCTTCTGGGAGGCTAGAATATTTGATTCCACCTCAAGGGCAGCATTTTGCATGAGAGATAATGTTGGTGACCTCCTTTCTCTCAACAACAAATATAAATATGAATCAAAAGCATCAGAATATGTGATCTTGGCAGAAGCATCTGATGGTTTTATCTCAGCTGGTATTTTTCCATACATCCGATTGAACCTCTTAGTAAAATCAGAGACTGACTCACTACTTTGTTTTCTCAAGTTTCCAAATTATGTGATGTAGTAGACAAAATCTCTTCTGTCACCCCAATGTTTCATAAATGTCTCATCCAATTGCTCGATTCTGGCGATGGAACTAGCAGGGAGTTCTTTGAACCATTTCCTAGCATGGCCATCTAGGCTTTGGACAAAAACTCGTGTCCACACATCTTCTTGTTCAATATTAAGGTTCTCTGCATAACTGTAAAAATCCTCAATATGTTCTTCAGCAGACACATCGCCTTCGCCTGTGAATTTAGGCATATATTTTTGATAGTCTCCCATTGACATGGCTACTACTGGGTTTGGCAATATGAGTGGTGCATACCTAGCAGCTAGGATTTTTTCCATCTTAGTCAAAGGAGGTGGTGCAGCCATGACTATCAAAGGTGGGGAAAATGATATGTTCTTCTTCAAGTCTTCAACACTGGAGGAATGCGAAAGAGGTGAATCTTCTAAAGGGAAAGAGGTCTGATAAGAGGCTCTGTAAAAATTTGCAAGTTGCCCAGCTAAATTTTCTTCACCCTTAGCAGATAGCTCTTGGAGGAGATGTTCAACAGAAAGGAGGCTAGTATAAATGTTCAAGTGATCTTCTTGTTTCTGAGAGTGGAAAGACTCAAGGGAAGAAGAACTGTGGCTTCTTTCTAAAGTCTTAGATGTTTTTTCAATCAAATTATAGTCTATCAATTTATCATCACTAGGATTTTTCTGTTGATTAAAAAGAATTTGTTCTTCAACAGTATTTACAGTTGTTTTTTCATCAGTGTTCTCTGAAAAGAACTCAAATTTTTCTGTAGTAGATTTTCCAGAATTGGAAAGAGGATTACCTTTTGTATTTGAAGTTTGACCTTGAATCGTCTTTCCCTTCCAGAGAATTGATTCTGGATTGGACACTAGTGTGATCGCTGATTCTTGAGGATTCGCCCTAGTACTGATCCTCTTAGGAGCCAGGATGAACTTGTGGAGTCGCCAGATAGATGATTACAACCAACTGAAAATGTCTAATCTTTGTCTATCATAAAAGATCAGCTCTGTGTCGTATCCCAGGAAAGCAGAGCTTGAATTCCGTCTTCCCGGCAACGGCGCCAATTTGTTATCACTCCAAGAAACTCCTTAGGGTTGTAGGCTAAGGATGCTTGGTAACTTAGAAATAATGGTTTTTATGTGTTTGGGACAATGGGGTCTTTAATGATTTATGTAAGAAACAACTCATCACACATCTAAAGATACAGTGCTTTCAGGGTACAATAATCAGATCAAATAATTGAAAGAGAAGATGGAGAATACTATTCTTGATTACCAATACAAGTGATTGTAGGGCTTAATACAAGATAGAGAGAAATCCTTTAGTTTCAATCCTATGAGCTCAATAAAGACATAACAGTCTTTATGAACTAAAATAAACTGAAACAAAGTACAGAAAATGAAAGATGGACAATTCTGATATTGAAAACGAAAGGAAACTGCACTTTATTATTGCAAAACGAGTCTATACAGTAGCATGAAATATCTCCCAGTTTGAACCCTTATCTCATATAAAAATTAGGAATTTATAGCCTCTTACAATTGGTTTTAAAGATCCTAAAAACATGGATCTGTATTTAATAAAAGCAATTCAAATCAAACTAAACAACTTGAAGATAAAGACTTAACAACTAAACTTAGCACTCGAATTGTCTTCATTCTCAAAAATTCGCCATCTACATCCTTCAGCTCCTGGAATATTTGATTTGATGCAATGTGGCAAAACACTTGTCTTGACAGTTGGATTCCTCCAACGTTCATCATCGATATTTGAGGAAGTTTGTTTTATATGTGGCTTCCAAAATTCTCTCAAATCTCTGATATCGAATCCTTTGTAAGAAATTTTCATTCCCTTGATACTCTGGAACTCCTTCATAACCTGTGAGAAATGACATGTTCTGTCCTTGGCCTCAAAAAACGCTTTTCCATCTTTCAACAGCTAACTCGTTTAATATTTTGCTGGTTAGCTGATGAAAGCGCTGCCTTTCACCAGCTAACGGGTTATAAAATATCACTTTGCGCTGATGAAAGCTCTGACTGCACCCAAAACGAGTTTTCACCTTCAAAATTTTGATTCCATCAAAACTCAGTGTGTCTCTGATTTCTCACCTTACATATTAACAGCGACTTGAGCAAGTACCTTCAAATCTGGATGGGATTTTTGCCTTAGTTTTTGTTTCAATCTTCTTATCTGCCTTTTAAGGCGTTTGGCAAGCCGCCATAGGCTATTGTACTCTTTGGTGAGTTTCTGATTTCTTTTCTTTTCTTTAACACTTTCCCGAGCCAGTCTCTCAAACGCAGCATTGGTTTTGGCAAAGTTATCAGACAACTTCTTATATCTTTCTTTGATCACCCATTCCAAAACCTCTTGTTGAGCAATTACCTCTTTCAGATGCTTGATTTTCTTAGATTTCTTTGACTTAGAACTTCTTGATGTTTCTCCTTCTTCTGTATGAGTGAAAGTCTCATAGTTTTGTGCAAAATCAGTTGACTGCTCAGGACTCTTAGTGACAGGGCATTGATCTTGTTGCTCTGATTCTGAGTCCATATAGGGCAAGTTTAATATATTGGTTCTCTTCTCTGTAGGCTTCTCTGTAGTGGTCTCAAAGCTTAACCTTTTCTTCGACCTGTGAGGCTTGACTCCATATATTATATCTTCTGGAAGTCCTGGCAGGGTCCTCCTCTTCCTTGAACTACTTTGAGGAGTCAACTGTTTCTTTGAACCTTTCCCCTGTTCATTTGCAAGCTGAGTTTGTGTTTCAAAACCCTCCCAAAATAAGAAATGTTTCCAGCTCCTTCCCTGTTGTTTTAATTCCTCCAGAATGATCAATTTAATGAGGCCGAAATGGCACAGAGTTTTCTTCATGCTTAGGGGTTGAGCCCTGATTTTCTTGCATACCTTAGTTAAACTCTTATGTAAGAAAAAAGGCAAATTGAGGAGAGTCTTGCCTGTGAAATGGTCCAGGAGCTTAAAATGATACATCATGAGTTTGTCATACCTGCCCTCTGAGGTAATGTAAATTTGGATGCCCTTAAACAGCTCATGCCACTCCTCTTCTAGATACGAAACAGGCATGCCCTTCTTCCATGCGTTGTGCTTGAACTCTTCCTTCAAATAAGCTCTGAAATTCAAATTTTTGGTGGCAGTGGTTTTGAACCAACTCTGGCCCGATCTTGGTAGGCTGGTTGTTGCAGCAATGGCAGCTTCATCCACTATGATTTCCAAGGACCCAACACGAGCCTTATTCCCATCGAAATTTTTGGCAAAAGCTTCGGCTGTCAACTGGTGGCAACCATTTTGCAACCTCTCAACGAATTCAATACACCCTGCGTTCGAAAAATGTTTCTGGACTTCGAGATGTGTCTGTAAAAAAGATAAGTTGTCCAGCTCTTTTCTGAGTAGAGAACCACTTCGTATCCTCGCCATTCTGAAGCTTAAAAACCCCAACAATCTTGTATATCAACCCCTGCAACTGTTGTTCAAGCCAAAGTTTTGCGCTGTTGAAAGCACTCGAGAGTCGACTCTATTTTCTAACATTTGAAACTTTAACAAACTTTCGTGAACAATGTGTGATATGGAAACAATGATCTGATTTGATGTTGTCAGACTGGTAGTACAACCTCTGTGCCTGAGTTGTTGAATTCGAAATTACCATTCCCAGGGCCATGAGTGTGCAGCATGCATCACTGAACCAGATCTGCATCATAATCCTATTTTGATGTGCATAACTGAGTCTCCATCATTACCCACTTTCATCAGCGCATGATTTGGATTTGCATGACATCGGATGATTGTATCATCATTAGCTTTTAGAAACGTGGATAACACGCACGTGATTCCCGCTTTCTCCAGCCAATGGCCCGTGGAAAACGCCCCCTAGCTGTTGATACTTACCGCTTTCACCAGCGCATGATCCTGTGAAAAACCCCTTTTAGCTGTTAAAAGTCTTCACTTTCTTCAGCGCACGATCCCGTAAGAACTGCTCCGTAGCTGTGGAAAATCTTCACTTTCACCAGCGCTCGACCCACGACAATGCTTCTTTGGATGTTTTGAAAACCAACACTTTCACCAGCGCACGGGCCTATGAAAGATGCTCCTTAGCTGTTGAAAGCAAATTATGAAAATTTTGAAAAGAAGACTTTTGTGGGTCATCTTGTTCCTAAAACAAAATCAAAACCTAAACCTTGCAGCTTAGAAAAACTCAAAAAATCATTTGAGAAAACTACCAATAGCCATGCTATCCACCACAAAATGTGACCAAAGGGACGGGTTCATTTTGGGAGCTAACACTGTGGATATCAAACCTCCTCAAGGCTTGGCCTTAATCAAGTTCCTAGATGGTTTTGATGCTGATATGTCCTACCAACTGAGAGAAAGAAATTTTTCCACTCTAGAAGATAAGAAAAAGAGTGTTGTAAGTGTTGAAGCAAATTTGTTGGCTAGGAGAGCCAGACAGAGAAATGAAAGGAGAGTTACAATTAAAGAAGAACCTTACACCTCCACCTCAAATGCCATAATTGATTCTTTGATCAGAACTGTGGGGAGATTAATGGAAAGACTGGAAATCGGAGATAGAAACCCGCCTAGAGAGAATTAGCCTTCTCCTCATATTCCAAATCCAAATTTCAGAAGGAACCCTCCCCAGATCAGACAAAGAGAGCCCAGATACCAAAGGGAACAGAGAGGCCTTGATCAGTAGATCAAGCCACCTCTTCAAGAAAACTATGCTAACGAGGGGAAAGAGATAATTGAGGAGTTGGATTATATTCACATAAATCTTATGAGGGTTAATAATAATGATTCCATCTTTCTTACTCAGGAAGAACATGACATGTTTCTCCTTTCACAGACTGAGGTAAATAAGGAAGAATCTGAACAGCAAGACTTCAAAAATGCAATAATGGAATTCCATAGACAGTACAACTTGAGGAGTAAGAAGTCTAACGACAACCCAACTAAGAAAGTTGTTGAAACTAACAAAACCTTAGATACTACTCCTAAGAAATTTCCTGAAAAGAAAAGTTCAGAGACCCTTGCAAAAAGAACTCCTGAATCCTTATCAAGGACAACTCAAACCGAGGTGGCATCCACAAGTCAGCCTAATACTACTTCACACAAAAATGTGGCTAATAAATCAGAATTTCAGAACCAAAGCAGAACTTCTACCACTTTCATCTTGGAAAGTGAATTAGCAAAACTTAAAATTCATATTCCTCTGACATAACTAATGAACAAAAATGCTTACAGATCACAGGTGATCAAATCATGAAACATAGAACCAGGAGTAGCTACAGACATTGTGAATGTTGTTGATGATCAACCTGAGTTGTTGTTTGGTCCTGAGGTCGAGGGACAAACTGACAATGGTTATGTTCCTCCTTTTTACACCAGTTTGAATATTCATGACAAGACATTACACAACGCCATGCTAGATTCCGGTGCTTCTCACAATCTTATGCCCAAAGCTATGATGGAGAAATTGGGGCTTAATATCACCAGGCCTTACAAGGACTTATACTCTTTTGATTCAAGCAAGGTTAAATGCACAGGTATAATCAAAGACTTGTGCATTACCTTGGCACAAATCCCAGCTAAAAGCTTGGTGATGGATATTATTGTTGCAAATATTCCTCCAAAATATGGTATGGTATTATCTCGATCATGGGGCGCCAATTTAAAGGGTACTTTACAGCTAGACAAGTCTTATGCCATTATTCTTGTATTTGGTCAACAGAGAAGATTGTATAGAGAGACTCTGATGAAATACATGGTCAACAGTCAAGAGAAGCCACATAACTATCCTTTGTACTATGTTCATTTTGACCTGGACTCCTTCATTTTATATAATGATGGTGACTTGGACAGTCAAATTGCACAATTGGAAGATGATGTGTCTGTCCTAGAGGAAAGTAAAGTAATCACTGAGGAAAGTAAAAAGGTGACAATAGAGACTGATGAACCAGCAGAACCTCTTTGGAGTTTAGACTTTGATGGAGCTATCAGTAAAGAAGGCTCTGGAGTTGGTGTGTGGGTAAATAATCCAAGACCAAGGTATTAAATTAAATTTACAGTGCACCAATAACATAGTTGAGTATGAAGCATTGATGCTTGGCTTGAAATTTTTGAAGAATCTTGGTGCCAAAAGAATTGTTGTAAGATGTGATTTTGAACCTATCATGAAGCAGATCAAAGGTGATTATTTTTCTAAACACCCTAGACTCAGAGCTTATAGAAATGTTGTTTTAGATTTTTTACAAGGTTTTACTGAATATGACTTGCAAGTTATTCCTAGAGGACAAAATATACCTATTGATGGACTGGCTACTTTTGGAACCACCTATAAAATATTGTTTCACCCAAATATCCAATACACAGTGGAGGTGAAATGCAGACCTATTGTCCCATATAATATCAGGTATTGGCAAGTGTTTGGTAATGATGAACAGATTGATGATTTCCTGCAGTCTAAAAATGAATTTGAGTGTGCAAACATTGATGTAGATAGTGATAATGATACTGTAAATAAATTAGATTCATAAGAAATAAACAAAAATGAAGAAAATACAGATTTCTTGCAATTAAAAGATAACATCTTGCCTAGAGGGTTAGTCCCACTTGAAGAACTATTTGATTTCAATGGCGTAGCAAAAAAGCCTAAAATTGAACCTACTGGTAAAGATGTTGAGGAATGTAACATAGGAATGGATAAGGAACCTAAAATGATTAAATTATCCAAATATCTACCTCCTTAGAAAAAGCAGAAATATATTGAGCTATTCAAAGAATTCATTGATGTTTTCGCTTGGAGTTATGAAGATTTGAAGTCTTATGATACCAGTATCATACAACATAAAATCCCTATAAAAGAAGAGCATAAACATTTCAAGCAGAAACTTAGGAGAATCAAACTCAAGTTAATGCCACTAATTGAAAAGGAAATCAAGAAAATGTATGATGCTAAAATCATTGTCCCTCTAAGGTTTTCAAAATGGGTTTCTAATCTAGTTCCTACCAGAAAAAAGGAGTGGATAAATTAGGCTCTGCATTGATTTCAGAAACCTCAACAAAGTTTCTCTTAAAGACAACTAGCATCTACCTAAGATGGATCATATCCTACAAAAGGTAGTTAGAGCCAGCGGGATATCTTTGCTAGTTGGTTTTTTTGGCTATAACCAAGTTCTTGTCCACCCCGATGACCAAGAGAAAACATATTTCACTACACCCTGGGGCACTTTCATGTATGTGAAAATTCCCTTTGGTTTAATGAATGTTGGTGCCACATTCCAGAGAGCAATGGACATTGCCTTTGTGGATGAACTTGGGATATTTATAGTCATATACTAGGATGATGTAACTTTCTACTCAAAAAATGATGAAGAACACCTATGACACCTCAGAAGAGATTTTGAAAAGTGCAAAAAGTTTGGAATTTCACTAAATCCCAAGAAGACTATGTTTGGTTTATAAGAGGGAAAACTACTAGGACACATTATATCTAAAGATGGGATCAAGATAGATCCTAGAAAAATCGAAGCCATGCAGAAGTTAGGACATCCGAGAAACATTAAGGAATTGCAGTCCTTCACAAGAAAAATAAATTTTCTAAGAAGATTCATACCTAATTTGGCAGAGCTCCTGAGAAACATAACAAACATGCTTTAAAAAGATACAAAAACAAAGTGGAACGCAGAAGCTAAACATTCTTTTGATCAAGTGAAATTGGCATTGACACAGGCCCCTGTACTAATCAGTTCTGATTATACCAAAGATTTCTATTTATTCTCTTTTTCTTCTGAACATACCATTGCAACAGTTCTTTTGCAGAAAAACAGTGAAGGCTATGAACAGCCTATAGAGTTTTTCATCAAATCATTGAGAGATGTTGCATTGAACTACAACATCATGGAGAAACGGGCTTTTTATTTGGTAAAAGCAATTAAAGATTTCATAGTTTACATTCTCCATTCACATATCATTGCTTATGTTCCTAATGCAGTGGTGAAGGATATTCTGACTCAGTATAACCCAGATGGAAGAAGAGGGAAATGGATTGATGTAATCCTTGAGTACGACATAGAAATCGAACCAACCAAATTGATCAAGGGTCAAGGTTTAGCCAAACTGATGGCTGAATCAAATTTTCATGCTTTAGATATAAACTTTCTAATCGCAGTTGATGAACAGGGAGAGCAGGTGACTCCACATGTCAAAGAGTTATTCTCAAATTCTCCATGGTACGTAGACCTTTTATTTGTCCTGCATCATTTACAAGCTCTTCCTAGATTGACAAAGTCTAAAGCTAGATTCTTAAGACTTAAATCTTTGAAATATTGCATTTTGAATGGAAATATTTACTGGAAAGATGTTGGAGGCATTTTATTTAATTGTTTATTGAAAGACGAAGCTGACAAAGCCTTGTAGGAGTTCCATGAAGGAAATTGTGGTGGGAATTTAAATTGGAAGACTACTACTAACAAGATTCTTAGAGTTGGTTTCTCCTGGCCTACCTTGTTAGCAGATGTCCAAAAAAAGGTAAACTTCTGTCACAAGTGCCATATCTTCTAAGGCAAAAGGAAACTTTTTCCCTTTCCCTTGAAACCTATTTCGGTTGAAGCTCCATTCCAGCAATGGGGTTTAGATTTTATTGGGGAGATTCACCCACCTTCTTCAGGCCAGCACAAGTGGATCCTCACATCTACAGACTACTTCACTAAGTGGATTGAAGCTATACCTTCCAGGCAATCCATTGACGCTGTAATTATAAAATTCTTGGAAAATAACATTCTCTCTCATTTTGGATGCCCTGGGAAGATTATCATCGATAACGTAGCAGCTTTTAGATCAAAAAATATGATAGAATTTTGCAGTAAGTATTAAATCACTTTAGGGCACTCAACAACCTATTACCCTTAGGGCAATGGATTGGCAAAGTCCTCTAATAAAATTTTGGTGAATATCATCAAGAAAATGTTGCAGGAAAATAAGAAATCTTGGCACAACAAGATGGTTAATGCGCTTTGGGCTGACGAGATGACTACAAAAAGATCAATTGGTATGTCCCCATATCATTTGGTGTATGGAACTGATGTTGTCTTTCCCACCTCTTTGGGTGTTCCTGTTATGAATCTATTACAAGAAGTACAGGTAGAACCTAATGAAATCCAAAGGAGGATCAATCAGATGATATAGCTGCAATAGTCCAAGGAAGATGTTTATAACCAGACTCGGGTAATTCAAGAGAGCATTAAGAAAATCTATGATAGGAGAGTCAAGGATGATGATTTCAAATTGGGTGATATGGTACTAAAGTGGGATTCAAGAAATGAAGACAAGGGAAAGCATGGAAAGTTCAAAAATTTGTGGAAAGGTCCTTTCATAATCCAGGCTTATAGAGGAAACAATGCATTCTTACTTAAGGACTCAGATGAAGCAGACCTTCCAGGAGGGCCTATCAATGGCAGAATGCTCAAACATTATGTTCCACCAGAATGAATATTTTTAGTCACTCATCTCATTGTACAAACCACCTTAATTTTTATGTCATGTGTGGGTGATTTTTATCAGATGGTTGAAGCCCAAAGAGAAGGCCCTAAGCCATTTATCAATACCACTAGATTTACAATTAGAACAAAGCAAATCAGGTTGCAGAAAAAGCATTGGAGAAGAAGATTCAAGGGAACAGGTAGTTGGTTCTTGGCACCTCACAAAGAGAGCACCATCCCCAAGTGGAGCCACTGTTATAACTGTATAATTAATAGGATCACTTGGTGATTAGAATATCTTCCTCTCATTGTGTTATATTGTAAATAATATTTTATTCTGCAAATGATTTACACAAGAAAAAGAAAAAGAAAAAAAAAAATCAAAAGAGGGTATAAAAAATAAAAGACAAAAACATAAAACCCCTTGGAATAAATTTGGTTTGATTCATACTGTCTAAACATGATCAAGCCCTTTAAAATTATGCAGATAGGATAGTGAATAAATTTGGCTAAACAATCTAATATTAGCCAAATTAGATAGGTTAGTGAATAAATTTGGCTAAACAGTCTAATCTTAGCCAAATGTCTTAGGTTAGAGTAATTATTGACCCAACAGTTTAAGTTGGGTCGATGTGCTAGGTGATTAGGTTAGGAACTAGGTTAGCATGTTTTATTTCAATGAAGTTTGCAAAAGGTTGGTTAAAGGCCTTTTAATTTGAGTTAATCTAATGTGTTTTGACCCCTTGGTGACAAAATAAAGAAAAGGAAGCTAGCAAAGACCCACAATATGTTTTTATCCTAAGTCTATTGAGATTTGATAGCTTTGGCACTTTGTGGCTAAAGGGCGCACTCATCTCAGCAGTCGATCAAAGCGCACCCAAATCAACGGTCTGCAGTGAATATCGGACCCCCCCTACCTTTTTGCCTTTAACGGTGGGGGGGGGGGGGGCGTCCGAGTTAGTGGTTTTTCTGGCGCGGGCCCCTCATAACGTGTCAACTCCTTATCAACTCCGACCCCCGTCACTCAATTCCGCTTACCACTCGTCCCCCCCCCTCCGATAAACCGCCAAATCACTCATCAATACCTCCACCACACTCTGCCACCGCACTCCACTACCCTGTCAACACGTCACACTCCACTCACCTATCATACATCACATCCTATCCACTCGTTGGCCATTAAATATCCTCCATGTCACTTCCATCCATTCGTTGGCCAATCAATGTCACTCCCCGTGACCGTTACCCATCCAAATCATCACCCGCTCCATAACGGATAGCTCCCTACACCATTTAACTCCGTTCTTTCACCATTCCTGCATTGTTCATCGATCTAGACACAGTCGACACCATCATTTCCTATTTTAAAATATTAACCGCCACCAAGCTCACCGTCAACAGGCGCCATCAAGTCGGGTAATCACATACCATACATGTTTTTGTTTTCAGATCTCCATTTGATTATGGTGCCCAAATCTAAATCCGTTGAAACAAAAGAAAATCCTTTCCTTCCTTCTCCCATCGACTTGGATCGCATCCCCTTGGCCGATAAAGATTATCAAATTGCAAAGCCGAAGTGTGAATTTGATTTCTTCGAATTACAGTTCTGGCTCAAAGATATATTCCTGGACTAGAGTGATGAGATCGGACTCTGGGAGTCCAATATCCCACTATACATTTTTCCCTAGACCTACCATTTTCCCAACTTCGCCCTGAAGTGCCAAGCTCACTACCTTCCCGACCAAAGGTCAATTGTGTCTTCGTCTGGTGAAACTCTGTTCACCATCACCCCAGAAACAATAAACCAAATGATGCAAATACCCAGAACCGACTATGTCACCCCCTTCTCCATTGAAATTCTGACCGAACTTTATCAGAATCTTTCCTTTCCTCAAAGAGCCCATATTTTCGAAATCTTCTTGCCTGAAGATGCACAGTTCCCTAAAAAGAATCCTCCATATCCTTCTTCCATCTTCTCAGTCAAAGGGAATCAAATCATTTCCTCCCTATGTTGTCTGCTAGGATATTACTCTGATGAATGGGTAGATGAACCCATTTTGGGTTTTCTATCCATTTTCTCCACAGAAGAAAAGGCTACAACTCAATTTGATTATAGTCAGTTTCTAGCTGACATTATACATGAAAAAAATTTCAAATTATCCATAGATGGAATTTTTAGGTATTCCTCAGTGCTGGTGTACCTACTCCTCTTCTTCGAGGTAGATAAATTCTCTTTTTCCCTCCAGAAGTTGGATCAAGATGGAAATCCTCAACCAATGACCTCTTGGACATCAATAGTGAGGAAGAAATCAACTGAGTTCAACTTCAAATAGTTCATTGACCAATTCTACCATTCAGTGGTATGCATGCTTGGTAGTAGAATAGAACCAAGAATAAATGAGGAAGTATAGAGGATTATGCACCTGTCAGACTTAGCCAAAATAGGGGACTGGTACCTTTACCAACACCATACAGAAATCAAGGTCTATGGGTGTGAATTACCTCCATACAAGTTGCCAAAGTACCTGCCTGTCAGAATTTTCTCCTTGGACTACATCAGACAAATGATCAATTCTGATGATATCCACTTCGTGGAATTCAAGAAGAAGCAGCAGCTCAGGATCAAAGGCCAGATAGGTTCTTTCATATGCAACAACAGAGCTGCAAGGGAAGAAGCCAATAATATTTTAAAGGAAATGAATTTCATCCTAAGCTTATCGTGGCATTATGACCCTTGTGGCATTATAGCAAAAACCAAGCTTAAAAATAAGATCTCTCCTTATGCTCACGTGCCAAAGCCTGAAATTGAAAATTTCATGAATTAGACAGAGTGGCGGGAAAATAATTTGCTAGAGACAGAACAACAGCC
Source organism: Picea engelmannii (assembly GCA_009831015.1). Lineage (NCBI taxonomy): Eukaryota > Viridiplantae > Streptophyta > Pinopsida > Pinales > Pinaceae > Picea > Picea engelmannii. Next base: position 377,026 of record ML787573.1, read on the forward strand.
TTCACCTACCAACATTTCACATACCAACACTCCACATGTACAAGCAGAAAAGAGAGCTATGAAAGAAGTCTCTCCTTCAATCATAGAGGTGTCAGCAGAAGATTTCCATGTCTACAGGAAGAGGACCAAGACTAGCCATACACCTGACAAGACTACAGAAGAAGAAATTCAGTCCACCATAGTTATGGAGGGACCACATTCATCAATATTCTCGGGCAGCCAACACATAGTGACACTTCCTCATCCAAAAAGCAAGCAGATACCACATTGTTAGCTAAGTCCTCATAGGAGCATGCATGACTTAATATCTTTGAGAAGTACAACTTGATCAAACAGAAGAATGAGCCTCTAACTAACAACACATATGCCTAGTTCTGGAAGCAGACATCCATATCTCAACACAAGTTGCTATCTGCATTCAACACAGAGAAAGGAAGGATGCACATGTCATTCTTGCAGGCACAGTTCCCTCATCCTAAGACAATTTCTGATTACAAGAAGGCATCATTTGAGTTTGATGTGAAATAAGTTCATCCTACATATCAGATGGACATGCACAGGAAAACAAGGGAGATGATCTTCTCCACCTTAACAAATACATCCTTGACTGTTACAAAATTGCAGGTTTCTTTAAACAATGTCCAGTCTCAGTTGAAACTAGAAAAGATATCTTCCCTAGCCAAGGATAAGAAGATCAAATCCTTAGAAGAACTGGTACTGAAAATTGGCTATGATCCATCCAATGTCAAAGCAGTCAATGAAATATTGAAGAAGAAAAATGTTGACATAGTATCTCTGATTAAACAACTAAAACTTCCAACCATTGAAGATTCACAAGCAAAGAAAATGGTTGAGAGTGAAGGCCACAAGGAGGAGATGATAAAACTAATAATGGAGCATAATGCAAAAATAAAGGAGATGGAGAACGAGTTGAATAGGTTAGTAAAAGAGAAAGAACAAAGTGTGCAGATGGTTGCTATCCCATTGGAGGAAGTCCCTCTCACAGGAGTCAGTACAACATCAGCAACTATTACAACAGAGATTCCATCAGCTATTCCAGTGACAGTTCCATATGCTTATGAGAAATTGGTGAAGTCAATGGAGTACATGACCCTGCAAGGAGAAGAAATTAGAAGATTGCAAGAAGAGGTTAAAAACGTCCAGAAGCTCAAATCCATGTTCCAATCCAGCTACATCACAGAGATGCACAAATTACAAAGACTCACTCAAGAAATACATAAGTTGCAGAAAGAGACTATCATGGACAAGACATTGTCCGAAGCCAAGGAAAACATTTGGATGGACATCAACAAATCAATGACAGAGATATGGCCACTCATACAAATTGTGTTTGAACAGCATGAACTGGTGCAGAGAGCCAGACAAGCAATTGACAAGATAAGAGAGGAATTGGGAGAGAGGCCTACAGAGGCCAGTGAAATCATCAAGTTCTTAAACTCCAAGACCAAAGAGGATTTAGAGGCATTGGAAATTGAAGACAGGATAGAGACCATCCTTGAGGTCAAAAAAAATTTGACCAAGAAAGGATTAATGTTGCAACTAGAAGAGAAAGCTTAGACAATGGACGTTGGAGTGCAGATATTTTTCAGCAATGTCGATTCACTGCACAAGAAGGGACTTCCAGGATTACTAGTAATAAATGATAAGCTCATTACTTTGTCAAGCTACAAATAGAATATCCTCGCAGTAGCAAAAGATGGTTCTAAATTTGTAGGCATACAAGGGAGCATTATTGGCAAGGCTTTCTTAGAAACTTTATAGTTGGACCTGAGCATTCAACATGAGATAAAATACATTTGCAGTACACTGAGATGGACAAAACATATAGAAGGTTACTCAAGGTTTCCATCCCTAGTCAAAAGAGGTGAGAAGACCTATGTGTTTTACTTGAGTAAAGGTGAGGTGGAATTCTGAGTCATCGTGAGGAAGACAATCAAGTCAAAGTGATGAATCACCAACTACTTCCCCCAGAATCATCACCAAGGATTCGAACTGATCACCAACATTCCTATTATTTTGTAATCTATAATCTAGTTAGTTAGATTTTTTGCTCCACCATATCTTAATCATTAATGATAGGATCAGATGTAATTTTTGTATAAATACCTCTCACTTAGAAGTATTGAGGGTTAATTTTTGCGCCCAAGGAGATATCTTTGTAATCTTTTCAAGAAGATCGACCAGTAATAAAAAGACTATTCACGGGATTCTTGTGTTTGAACATTGGTGATGTTTATCTTTCTCTATTAATGGTTATCTTTCTTTGTAATCATTATGTTTTTTGTTTCTAATCATTAAAAGGAAGTTAATGAACAGAATTTGTCTCGGGCACTATGTTTATGGTCTTTTGGCGATCTACATGTTTTCATCTGATATTAAGCAAAGAAATTCTTAGTTGGTTCTTTGTTTAGTTGACTTTCTCACCTGTTCTATCTTTTCATCACATTTAATTCTAATAGATCTTGTGTTCTCACTATCTCGCCCTGTGAAGAAATCTTATAAAAACTGTATCTGATTCTAATCTTTAATACAGACCCCATAGCCCAATGGATGTGTAATGCAATTCTTCAGCCAATCCTTATAAACAAAACAACAAACTCGGATTATTTTAAGTAGCCTAACATGTTAAAATCAAACAAATCTAAATCCTACAGAGAGATCCCTCTCTGAAACTGGTAGGGCTAGATCCCAGTTTTGAAAGTGGTTTTGGTAAGTTACCTCTGTCAATTTCTTCTACCCTTGACAACCTCTGGGAATTATAGAGTGCTAACATGTTGTTCATAACAACTCATCATCACTGCAATGCACTTTTCCTTTTGAGATTTTTGGTTTTGTACTTGGATTCTAACTGATCGATATCATTGATCTGTTGGGAATTCAATCCTGATGGTGTTTTTGCATTGTGTTGATCTCATTAAATCTAATACGTTACCTCTCCTGAGATTTAGGTAGATTCCTCTACATGTTTTTCATAACACCTCATCATCACATCATAATGACATCGGATTTTGTCACCAATGACAACACATCAATGGAAATATGTCCAACAAACAAGGGTCTCTTGAAGGTCAACCCAGGATGATAACGGCTCAGTTCCAACTAGTGAAGGTGTGAGAGATAGTTATGGTAACCCTCATCCAAAAATCATCCAAGTTGAAAGTACCCCCATGAAGACAGGCACTCTCCAGGGTCGCTGAGGTGGATGTTATGTGTTTGTCTCAAGTATTACAAACACATCCCACTTGCAACCACCTGTGTGAAAAACTAAGAAAATCAACTATGGTTACTACTTCATGATCAACAATTAGGAAGAACAAAATTATGGGTCAGGTGACTGAAGTGCGTCAAAAATACAATGCTTCATCTTGTACCCAACTCAAGAGAATAGTTTTCACCTCAAGGACTTGCCAATTCTACCAAAATTCCCTATCACGCATATCCCAACAAACAAGAAAAAGCGGATAATCCCTATATTTTCCTAGATTAACACAGGTGTGAGACACGCTTTCTTGACAAGTACCTTTCACTAATAATGGATTTTGCAGTCTTTAATAATCCTAGTTTTAGTTTTTATAGCCTTGGAGAATTGACTCTCCAAACCTACACCAAGGCCATATCCTTAGACTAATGTTGGTGTCTTCTATCAAAAGGAAAATTAATCTAGTTCATTTTAGTTCTTAGCATTGTTTTTAATGGTTGTAATTAGTCAAGGTGTAAATAGAATGAAACTTTAATGATGTGTTTTGACTCAAGAAACCAGTTTCAAGTGCATGCAATAGCATTTTTTGTTATGGAAGAAAACCATCCTCACCCCCCAACATGAGACACACATGGAAGTTAAAAAATCACCATGTCACACTAACATGTCACATTAACAAGTCATACTACAGTGGACCAAAAGAATGACTGAACACAAGTGGGCATGCCAACATGGCAACCCCAAGGACCAACTAGCAGCTGCCACCTGGGTAAGAGAGACCCATCGAAATATACCAAGGGCATTGATCACTAACTCTAAACCTGATAACATGTGGCATGTCCCAAATGCCACCTATATGCCACCTTGGACCAACATAATGCTCCCATGTGTCTGTGGGGCCCAACTAACGTCACAAATGACGTCACTCAAATTTCGTTTCTTCTCCTAATTCAAAGATTTTCATCAATGGCACAGTGATGTGTCATGCTCAAAAGGTTAGAATAGGGGAATTAATCGTAATTGGGCATGACGAGCACCATCTCCAAAGCACCAAGTCAGATGCCTGATCTTTCAAACAAACTACAATAGCCTCCTCTTACGTAGCTTCCAATGATCAAGAGGTAACCTAAGAACTCATATTGTCCCTGCATTCCCTTATGCAACTTTTCACTATCATTAAACTAGTAAAATGGCTATTGTTACAAACCCTAGCAAGTCTCAAACATCTAAGAAGTTTTCAATGGCGAATGAACCCCTAATTGACAAAGATGGTGATGTTTTTTACCCAACCTTGTCATTTATTGACCTATGCCCAATCATTCATAGTGCCCAAACCAATGCTAACAATGGCCAAGACTACTTACACTTATGAGAATTGAACCTCGCCAGATTCAGTGTCCTACAAACTTTCAATTTCCCCGAATTTGTCCACTGGTGTGTGAAAAATTACCAAGATGACATAGTCGATGAGGCTATCTTGGGTATTTTCTCTCTTCTAATTCCCATAGCATCCATGACCCTCCTTAAGTTTGACTACTACCAACTCCTGAAGGAGTTAATGCAAGCCCAGCTAAAGAATCTACATAGCACTAGATCATAGCTGAGAGTAGGAGCTTGAAGCCAATCAATGAATGGACTTGGGAGATGAGGAGGCAAGAACAAAATAGAGGTTTCAACCTTTATGTAAATAAATACATGAGGGCCATATATACCCTCATACATGGTACCCCACTTCCCAGAGTGATCCAAATGGATCTAGGGAACATCACAGAAGTCTCAGAACTGTCCTAGGAGGCTCATAATGGCTTCAGCAGACAGAAAAGCGAAAAAAATAAAAGTTCGCAAAACTCAATTAAAATGACATGATTACGAAGAGCGCATCGCAATCTTTCTAACGATGCAAACGGCTCATCAAATGGAGTTACGGATCAAAAGGTATAAGCGGTCAAAGTTTTGGTCAACCTAGCCCAGTGAGCAAGGATGAGTCGGCATCTGTACTTCTGATGTCAACATCCGTACATCCTACGTGGCAAGCGTAGAGGGTGACACATGTCATGATGATGTCAGCATGCCATGTGGTAGCACCATAGGCTACCACATGTCACTCGGATTTGGGGTTTTTAGGGTGCCACGTGGACCAGTAAAAAAATGCCACTAGCACCATCCAAAAGGTGCCACATGTCCGAGGTGACATCGTCATGCGTACAAGTGGGCAAATCAATGGATGCCACATGGCCCAATAGGGAGGCGCCACGTGGCACTCCCAAAATGCACAATGACCCTCCGTGAAAAAATAATTAAAATATATATATATATAACAGAACTCTACCAAAGATGGCGGAAGCTCTGCTATATATGGAAGAGCTGCTATATATAACCTTCGCTAAACTGTCTTCCATAAATAGCTATCATATTCCGCCAAAAATAGAAACAGTTCTACCATTATAGTAACCTCTGTTATGTTTAGAGCGTGCGTCAAAATCTCCGCTAGCCAGTTACAACAACACAAAAAAAAGAGATGAGAGCGAGTTCGACCCCGGGGCCTCCTCTAACCAAAGTCTTATAATAGAATTCGCCCACCGATTAGGCTAACGGCCTCATTATTGCATAACTGCCGACAAATTTTATAAAAAGGCGAACTCCGCAAAAGTTCGGGACACACAACAGCAAGTGCATTCGACACACATGGACCACGAGAGAGGTATGAGTGTGCCCGTACGAATCCGTACGAACTGTATGACCTGGTACGGATTTTAGCATGCAAATCGAGGCAAGGGTGCCTCTTGGGCCAAAAAGTGTCCGACTCGGATTGAGGCGTGGAGATAGTCATTTTAAGGTAAAATGACGCCACGAACGTAGTGGTGGTGTTAGTTTTCTGATCTGAGCAAATATTATGTAGCTTAACTCCAAAATGACTCATTTATTGCAAAAGCAGTGGCACAAAAACCGAGGCAGAGGTGTCTCTTGGGCCTGAAAGTGTCCGACTCGGATGGAGACGATTTGACAGTCATTTTTAGGTAATTCAGCGACGCAAATCCAATGACGAGGTCTATTTTTGTAGCAGAGCTTCAGATCAGCAAGCTAAGTTCTGGAAAAGCCAATGTAAGCATGCTTTTCATTATGTTGTTTTGTCATTAAATGTTGCACTAGCATAGCATGCGTGTTATAGGTCTGAAGGAGCATAGAGAGGTTGCAGTAAGATCAGCTTATTCCTTCTATCTATTTGTTTTCTTCTCTTCTTTCACATCAAATCAATCAGTTATATGTGACAGAGAAATTGTGGCACTTGCATGATAAGTGGCCAATGAAGCAGTTCTAAATCTTGTGGTTGTGGGATCTTTTGTATGGGCTGCATATTTATGCTTGGATATGAGCAGCAGATCTAAGGCTTTTGATGGCTCCATGTTGATGGGAGTCATATTTTATTCTTCATCTTTTTATGTATTGAGTATGTGGGAATGATGTCCATGTCAGCGTCATGGATGCCTCATGAGTATGAAAACTTGTGAAGCTATATACATTCATGATCACATTCTGATCTCTTGTTGTCGTCACCAAAAAGGGACTTTCACCTTACAACTTGTAAAGGAGAGACATCGTTACAACAAGGAGAATAAAGTGGTCGGGCTTTGGAGCATGACCCGAAGAGGTAGCCCACATCGGGTGAACTCCGTTATCAAGGGAAGTGTCATATCCATTATGTGTATTATGTTCTTATGTTGTTTTTCCATGAATTTCCGCACATAGGATGTTAAAAGCAAGCATGACATATCGCACATAAGGAAAACTAAAGATGTTTTATTCACTTTGGATCCAAGCTTATAAGACTTCAACTTTACCTTTAATTGCAAATTGCTCAAGTAAAATGATCTATAACTGACCCTTTTGAAGGAGTGACATAAATAACCAATTATTGGAAACTTATCGCTCCCAGGCTCAGATCACAGAGTTGTCCTAGAAACGAGGCACACTCTACAATTGAGAAAAGATGTTAGGAAAGGAGATTTGTACCTAGCAAAATACTATACCATCATTATATTGTATGGTTCCGAACAAGAACCATTTAGGCTCCCTAATTTTTTGACACCAAGAATGTTGGCCCTGGAGTATGTCAGGAAAAGACTGATGGTTGATCACTTCTTGTTTTCTCAACACAGAAAGGCCATCATCTTCCCGCTACCATAGGACATTGGCCTCCTTTTGGTTCAGCAAAGAACATCTTTTGTTGCAACGAGAGAGATGTTGAAACAACTTGATTTTGAAAAATATTAAGGATGGGTATATGACCCCCATGGTGTCATTTCTACAAGGAAGCCAGCATACAAACATTATTCAAAGGTGTTGATAGAAAATATTGCCAACTTGGAGTCCTAGGAAGAGGTCAAGCATATCCTAGGAGGTTAGACTCCCAACGCAACTGTCTCATCAATTGAATCCAACATAGTCTGGACCACTCATCCTATAAGAAGATCATTCTCATAAATGTAGTTAGGAATGGATGTGGATGGGAAGAAAAAAAAAAGTTCTAAAGGTGATGAGGAGGTGGAAACAGAGGACAGTGTGACAAGGAGTTTAGATAAAGGGAAAGGAGTGCTACAAATAACCCAAGGGAAGAGTGAGTCTGAGGGGCCAGCCTTGACTATTGAACATCTCTCCTCAACCATGTTATCAACAAGAGTCTTAAAGAAAACAAATGTCAGTAGGAAAGAAATAGAAAATCAACCCTCCTTATTCTCTCATTATCTGGATATCAAAAGGCACAATAGGGAGATGACAAATGAGATCTAACCCTAAGCAATAAGAGAGACATCCTAGAAAAATATACTAACAACAATGGATTATCAACAATGCACCTTCAATTTGTCCTTGTTGGGATGTAAAGTGCCAAAAACCCTCTCCCCAATAGACTACAAGGAAACCCAGATCAAGCTCAAGCTGGGAAATATTCAACCCACTGACATCATTAACCCACACCATCAAACAAGTGATATGTTATACAAAAGGGTACTTCAATCCTCTGTCAGTGAAATAAAAATGATGGAAATGGTACACAAAATCAATAGGAAATTGAAGCAATAGGAAATTGAGGCAATAGAAAAATGTTGCTAAGTCAAATCAAATAAAGATAGTAGAGCTTGAAAAGAAGATCATAGCTCTAGGACTATACTCTAAAGACCTCATTGCTATGGGAGAGTTGGTGAAGCAGAAAGATATTGAAATCAAGGTTTTGAGAAAGAGGCTTAACCTCCCTGAAGCTCAACATGTGAAAACCCCAGAGTTTCAAGCCAACCATGAAGAAAAAGAGCAGCTCTATCACCGGTTGGTTGAAAATAAGAAGGTGATAGCAAGGTTGCATAGTGAAAATCAAAGGTTGCAAGAAGAAAATGACTCTCAAGAATCAACAGACTCAGTTGGTCCAAACAACAAAGTCCAAAACAAAGTAGGCCATCTTGGTTGACCCAGCAGAAGGCCTAACTAAAGTGATGGTTGACCTTAGTGTGAAAGAGATGGAGCTAGGCACTATGACCAACCAACTCAAAAATAAATATGCAAGGGTGAAAAAATTGGAAGAACAAGCAAAGAGCAGAGAAGTCTTGTTGACTCAAATAAATGTTGCTAAAGAAGAGGCCTTAAAGGAGTTGGAGAATATAAAGACAAAAGTTACACGAAATTCAACCCTTAAAGAAACTAAGCATGTCATTTGGGATATAATATCCACATCGATATCTGACAATTCGTCACATTTCTCCCTAATAGGGGATGAGCTGGATCTACTCACCTCATCTAAGAAAGACATAATCGTGACATCTAGTGAGCTAGAAAACAAACTATATTTGGCTAATGACGTTATAGAGTTCTTGAACAACAAGACTAAGGATCAGCTCAAGAACCTAAATGTTAATGAAAGAACTACCATCATAATTGATGCTAAAAAGGTTCTTAGTAAGAGAAGGCTCATGCAAAATGTTAAAAATAGGTTCCATGAAATGCATTAGAAGTAGTCTCTTTCAAAGGGATTTTCACTGAGCTCCTTAAACTTGGGTTGCCACCCCCTTGGGATGGGAATGGAGACATACTCCCACAAAATAAGTATCAAGAGCAGTTGGAGTAGAGCAGGAATAATGACAGCGGGTTTGACAATATGCGGGGAGTTTTGTTAGGGAAGGATGTCCTAGAAATGATGGTTGCAGATTTTGAGATTTTTATAGTCTAAAATGAATCTTTAAGAACCTACCCTATCCATCCTATGAACGATACACCAATCTAGATGAGCTGGTAAGAAACATGAATATGACTAAATATCCTATGGGCAAGGCTTGGCATCACATGCGTCAATACGCCAAGATCCCTTTCGGATGGCGGGGAGGATCAAGTGGCACATGACATGCCTAGTAATAAAGGCAAATAAAGTAAAAGACTATGTAAAAAAATTTTAACATGGTGGGGCCCCTCCAAAACAAGAGGTGGTTTTAAAGAATAAAGAAGCAGTAAGAAGTATCAAGAAGTTTTTTTGGATAGAGCACAATGCTATTAAAGAAGAATAAGGCGTTATTTTCATGGGTTGGAACTTTGTGGAATTAAAGAGTTTCTTATACTCAAAATTTCTAGATCGTGGAGCTCAGGCACAAGCAGTTGATGAAGGCAGCAGGGCTCAAGAGATTCATACACCATTGTGTATTTAGTCTGTAAAACCCATATTCATATTATTCCATTGTATTTGTCTTCTAGTAAAGCCATCTTCTCAAATTATGGTTGATTGTATCAGATCTCATTAATAAAATATCAAAGCAACATATTAGCACCACATTCAGTGTTACTATGTGATGTTTATCATGGCATTGAATTGTTTCCATCTTAAATGACCAATTCTTGCCATCTTGTTGGATATATTTGAATGTATGCAAAGGGTACCTCCTTATGTTTAAATGTATGAAGTTCTAAAGGCTATAGGAAGGATATCCTTTCACATATCTTGATGCTTTTTTTTATAATTGTTGAATTCTTAATTCCTCAGCACATTTTCTTTCTGTTAAAGACTACAATATTTTTTCTTAGAAATATCTTGCATGTTTAAATGTTTTTCTCAAAATTCATCCATCCACTCCTTTGAAATTCCAAATTTCTAAAATGTACATGGTAACATGCCTCTTGAGGTTGAGGGCTTAGTCATATGTTTTGAAGTTCTTCGAGGGTCAGG
>ML787573.1:387545-422650 GCA_009831015.1 Picea engelmannii
GAGAGAGAGAGAGAGAGATTCCCATGATGTTTTATAGACAAGCATGACTTTAAGTTTCAATCTGAGCCTTATCCCCTAAGGTGCCTTGGAGTAGTTCCATAAACAGCCTGGAACATCTCTAGGAACAACAATCTTAATGGTGCAAAAGTTATAAAATACATAGGAATATTCTCCAACAATTCCTCAAGCATATAGGTGTTTTAATTAGTATGTTCCCCTCCTCCCAAATTAAGACTCCAATTTATACCACGAGAAGGTAGTTTAGTTCATTGGAGATGGAGATCGGGGTTGTACAAGAGTACATATCTCATGATCCCGACTCAAAAGAATGCATTTTTCACATTTATTGTTTTTCAGGGCCATTTTGTAGATGCTTGCAGGTTGTATAAAGGAAACTCACAATTAGTACATAAGTTGTTTTAATAAAATTCACATGCATCAAGCTAAGGTGATCTGAATTGGATCCTCACCTAACATACTTTGTAAAATTGTAATTATTATTTTTTTATTTACGTTTCTCCTTTAGGAAAAAATGGAAGAGGAAACGAACCATGTAATGGATGGCCTTCCATAGGAAATGCATTAAAAGAAATAGCGTTAAATCAAAGACGAACAGAAGGGAGATGAAAGGAGAACTTTGGGGAAATTTTGTAGGATGAGAGCTGGAATATTGCATCCTGCTTGAAGATCGATGGACAAAGAGTTAAGAACCTTGTCCACGATGAGCGAAGGCGTCTATGAGCCATGGCTATCTGCATTTATTTTACTAAGTAACAATGCATGAAATTTTTGGACATGCATAGCTCACCCATTGTAATGAATTTCCCTACAACAATAAATTCTGTTGAATCTAGTTTCTGTGGTTGGGTTCCCAAGATTGAATCTCCATTGTGATATGAATATTGTTGTGTTTTTGTAACTCCTAAGTACAATTTCAATTTTATATATCAAGATCATGCAACATCTAGAAACAAGAGCCAGATAGTGGCAATATCCCCACACCCTATAGCATAGAATGCAAAAAGAGTGGAGATGGACAACAAAGGAAAAGAGACATATGTCACAAATTTGGAAAAGATTATAGGAGAAGTATTTAGGCTATGAATAGTTGAACTATGTCAGATTTTGAGTTGGGTAGCCAGAAGCCTAAAATGCAAGGGAAATGTGTTAGTTATTGTTCTTTATGGGTTCAGTATAGCTATAGGTTATAGACACGTCACTATATTCCTTATTATTTACAAGTTAATGGAAGAAGTGTAGATGTAAGGAATTTGGAATCCAAGTTGATTCCAAATAAGTGGCATAATAAAATAAAATATTCATTGGTCTTATTGCATGCAATTGCCTAATCAAAATGTTCTCTAATACTATAGTGATTTCTATGACAAATATAATACAATTGAAGAACTATGTTAATGCTAAATTGACTTTGAAGAAGATTGTAGCATCATGAACCCAAGAAATGGAAAATGGAAAGGGAAGACTAGGGTGTTCTATTGTAAGGATTTAGTACATTGAAAACTAGTACAAAGTGCATAGAAAATTTGGTTGTATAATACAGTTAGGATTTTATGGCTAACATAGTGTCAATGATGGTATTTTTCACAGTAGGAAAAGGCAGATGTCAAAATCCACCAACATTTAAATTAAGAAAATCATGTTTTAGAATTTAAAAATGCTTAAATTTTGATAAACCATTTCCCTAGTAAGAGAAACATTCCAAGAAATATTATAGTAAAGGAAGAGAATAGCCATGAATTGAAAATAATAGGAAACAAATATTTCCATCAATGCAATCTCTTCCTTGAATTAAGACCAGACAAAAGCATACATTTATATTTAGTTAATTTACATTAGCTTCAAAATTATGCATTGTATTGTTGGAAAATTAGCAAGATGTGATTGTATCATTTTACAATTTAATTGTAGGTACAACGTAGAAGACACAAGAAAATCTTAGAAACACATACAAATTTTAAAAAATAAGTAAAAGTACAAAGTTTACATGCTATATATTTTCAAGTGCATGTGTTTTATATTCTGAGAAGATAATTTTCCAAGCTGAAAATGAAGTTCCCCCAAAAAAATTATTTCAGTTCAAAAATGTCTTGTGGTAACAAGTTGACCATCATATTTATGGTAACAATAGACATATCTAGGAGGGGTGGCAAGTGTGGGGGGATCCTCATTGATCCTAGAGGAAAAAATGAATTTTCTTACTCATGGGGACTTAGAATTTCCTCTAACAATGAGGTTGAAGCATATGCATTGCTACAAGGATTGAGAATGGCTTTGGATCATCATATTCACTCCCTCACACTAGCAGGTGATTCAAACATCATCATATGTTCAATGAATAAAAAATTCCCTTTCAATTGGTTATAATCTTGCGTTAATTTTGACTCGGGCTTCTTAAGAGGCTACTAGGTTTCAAAAAATACCCTTTTGTGGGTCCTAAGGGAGAACAACAATGTCATTGACTCTCTCACTAATGAAGCTTCTAGATTGAAAATGGGTGTTTTAAGGGCTAGTGATTCATTATCCTATCAATATATACCCTAAGTGTTTCCCATACACTCAATGGAAAGTACCTCCAATTTAATAAACCATGTGTCAATCATGTGCCATCCCTACTACCAAAGCATCAAAATAAACTTGACGAGACCCGAGCCCCCCTCACACATGCTCTAACTGGTGGAGAATTGGAAATTTGAATGAGTGATGGTCTTATATCCCAATCGAGGTGGGATTATGGTGAACCACTATGTGGAGAGATGGAAGGATTGTGGGACATCTCCCTTCTTCATTCATCACTTCCAATACTATGTAGCAGTGCACTCCGGGTCATCCCTTTCTACCAGGTTAGTGAATTTGAAGTAAGTTCACCTTTTACTTTGTATGTTTTTAGCCTTTGGTTTCAAGAATTTCCAAACCCAACATACTTGGCATTTTGATTTCTATGGTTATGTCACTTCAAGGAATGTACTCTAGCATTGGGTGGATTTTTTCTTTGAAAATGTTGCTCTATGTGAAAATCTCAGAACTAGTTATCAAAATTCAGAACATTGCACTGGGCATTGTGGTCATTGGACGAGTATCCCCATGGTATTTGCTAGTTTGGTTAAGGATATATTGGGTTTGACACTATGGTTCAGTTGGTTTAGTTGGCTCCAATACTTCATTTGAAAGTGGCTCTTGTGTCTACAATTGCCATATGGATTACAAAGAATTACAAGAGATTAAGATAGTTTTAAGATCACATGAGTAAATAATTCAAGGTAACAGGACTTCCATATTTATTGTAATAGGCAAGGTGCATGATAATGAACAACAGATAGTTTCTCAAATTGCATCTATCATGGGTACTTTGGTTTAGTTAAAGCAACAATTTTTTTTCTTTGAGACTAAATGTGACATGATAAGGAACTCGGTTGTCAACATGTGTAAAGATGCTCAATCTAGGGCATCCAATCAGAGGATGTGTATTAATTCATATCATGGAGAACCCAAGGAGAAGGACATAGTGCATCAACTCTTTAAGGATATGGAGATAGGGGAACAAAAATATATGCCAACCAAAATGGGCCCAAAAGAAGCCACAAGGCGCCATATTTTATGATAAGATCATGTTTTTTAAAGTTATCATATTAAGTACTTTTCATAGAATCTATAGCAGCAATAAATACTAGGAAATTTTGCCAATATACATATGTAAATTTTGCATTTTGATTTGGAATTGTTTTTATTGTTTGAAACTCAAAGACATACAATATGATGTAACAGTGTTATTTAGCTCAACTACAGACTTTTATTAATATAATTTTCCCAGTTCTAGTTAAAAAAACAATAGACATATCTATGAAGATGCAATATATGTAGTATTTTTTTATGGTAGGGCTTTTGAGTTGCAATGATGTTGCAACGGGGACAATTTGAATTCATAATATAGGTAATATTTTTTTTCAAGCTAACTTGTTATCAATAAAATCATATGAAAAAGACTAGAACCTATTGTTACAAGAATTCATTACCAAAAGGTAATTGCCCTGGTATAGTTATTTCTATAATTATTCTCGTAAAAGGCACTAAAATATTTTGAATGAAAAAGGATAATGAAAACTATCTTGAACACCACGATGAAAAATATATAAATTCCAAGAACAATGGATTATAACATGTTGATGTTTATGGCCATATATTGAACCTTGTCTATTCAAGTGCCCAGATAATCAAAGTCAAGAACACCTCACTTTCTCTTACTAGTTAAGAGAGGCAAAAGTGAATTTAAAAGTACATATGCAGGGAATTTGGAATCCAAGCTAATTCCAAAACAACGGCATAGTAAAACAAATATGCATCAATCTTAGCACATATAATTATTCGATCAAAATATGGTCTAATCCTATGGTTCTTACCATGAAAAATAATAATACAATTGAAAAATATGTTATTGAAATAGAGTGAATCCCTTAAAACAATCAATAGGGTCATTCTAAAATAAAAATATGCATAGACCTTATTGCAAGTAATTGCTTGATCAAAAATGTGCTCTAATTTTATAGTGCTTATTATGACAAAAATAATATAACTAAAAAACCAAATTATTGCTAAACAAACTTGTAAGAAAAATCTATTATCTTAGTCACAAGAAATGACAAATGGAAAAGGAAATACTATGGTTTTTCATAGCAAGGTTTGAATAAACTCAAAATTAGTGTAGATCCCATAGCAAATATGGTTGTATAAGCCTCTTAGGATTTTTTGGTTAAGATAGTGTGAAAGGTGTTCTTTTGCACAAGATGCAAAGACAAATATTAAATCGACTTAAGACAAATATTAAATCGACTTATTGTTAAATTAAGGAAGTGTAATTTTAGAATTTCAAAATGCTCACATTTTGGTAAACCTTTTTTCCAATATTATAGTCAAGGAAGAAAATAGCAAGGAATTAAAAATAGTAACAATATCTTTCTCTTGAATTTAGACCTAAAAACCTTATACATGAAGCATAAATTATATCTAAACATAAATGCATAAGAAATCTAAAAATTCATCTAAGCATAAATTGGCATCCCCCTTCTTCCATGTAAGAAACCTAATATAAATTGTTCTTGACTTCAAAATCAAGGAACACAAAGAAATTAAATTCATTAGACTACTTTCCAATTAAGAACCCAACCATGCAGATTTTTCAAAGCACATTTGAAACTTAATAACACAATCTATGTTCGAATACATAGATAAGAAGGGTTAAACTTCAATTCCCATTATAATTCACAAGAGAGAAAGAAACAAAAGAACAAAGTCTCCATGCTATGTGTTTTTCAAGTGCATATTTTTCATATTCTCAAAAGGAAGTTTTCCCCACCGAAAATGAAGTTCCCAAAAAATTGCATGCATGTGCAAATTAATAGAGTTTGTGTCTTCAACATACAAATAATGATAGTAGACAAAATTTTCTATCTTTTCGACATCCGCTATAGGATTTAAGTGCATGAAAATTGAAGGCATGAGGTTTGTATGTTTACTGCAAACATGTCTTGTATCCCTGGTTTCCTTTTCCTTCAATGTTACCTACGAAACAAAAATAAATTTATTGATGAGAAAGTCAAAGAGCATTAAATAAGTCATGAAATCATTAAATTAGTATGTGAAACTTGATAAGTAGAATTGCATGCGTCTTTAAGTCAATGTGGTACTCTCCAACCTCCAGCGATATGGGCGACTCTGCATCCTGGGCGTTTTTTTGTTATGGACAGTGGAGACAATTTTTATTTGTATGGGATCAGATATTATTTGTATGTCTGGATTTCGATCACTACAGCTGTAGCTTTAGTATGTAAACGAATTTATACTTAATATAAATTCGAGTGAATTTTTTTCATGGAAAAAAAAAAAAGTCAATGTGGTACTTCTATTGGAAAGTGTGAAATATAAGTACTTTAAATCAAATAGTAAATGTGAGATTTGACATATGAATTCCAAAAAAGGCTATATGAGTTCAATGATGCAATCAATATGAAATTTCAAGGAGATCATGAAACGTCTTGTCAAAATTATTGAGTCGTTGTTACTTTTAACACAAATATTGAGTCGTTACTTTTAACACAAATTTCTAATTGTCAATAGAAAATAGTAAAATAAGATCGAGGGTTTTAAATGTTAGATAATATGGGTCCTAGGTTATATATGCACAATACTGGTCTCCAATAAGTGACAAGGTTTGACCAAGAACACAAGGTAGTGGGATTCTGATGCAAGGATTAAGGCCTTAGGTTACACTAATCATATTTCAAAGACAAAGAAACTTGGTGAATAATGAGACTATGTTCACATCAAGGTTGACACATCAATTACCAACAAATAAAGAGGTTCACATCGACATTGACACATCAATTATCAACAAAGACATCAACAAATCAAATATACTTGAGGTTAAATCCATTTTGAGGTTTTAGAAATCTGCAAGAGGGAAACTGTGTACATATTGAATGATGAAAAATTGTGTACCTACAATACCCCTTGTTATTGAATTATACATGTAGTTTCCAGCATTGAGAACCTTCAAACATAATTTTGTCCATGTGATTCAATCTTTAACAAAGAAGGAAAGGAAGAAAATGGCGGGCTCAATGTAATGTCCCCATTTTTTTATTCCCTTGCTCTGCAGTTGGAGATGACCTTACGAGTTTATGACCAAAGGGGTAATTTGAGGTTAAAAATGATATCGGATGGTTTGGAGGAGTTATATGATGCTTTCAGAGGTCTTCTTATCATATTTCATCATCGAGATCATTCCTGTGTAGTCAAATTTCAATTTCGTTGCATTTCGATCATTCCCATAATTTGTGAGTATTGTTAAGCATAATTTAATGGATTTCACTAAAGTTGTCATTTTAATAAATTATTTAAGAGGGGTACCTTGGTGTAATAGCTTTTTGGAACCGATATGAATAACTTTAAATGTTGGAGAGGATGAAAAGTGACTTCTAGAGCCCAAAAATGTTTTAAAGTCAAATAAATCACTTTTTGGAGTAAAAGGGTTAATAAATTAATAAAGTGATTTTATTAAAGATAAATTAAAAAGTCACTTGAGGGTAAAAAGGTAAAAGGGTCAGCAAAAAGGTGAAAGGGGAGAAAAAAGAAAGATGAGAGCTCATTTTTTCATTATGTTGATGATTATTTCTGATATTTTGAGAGCTATTGGAACCTTTGGGTGAAACCCTTGTTTGGATTGGTTTCAGTGGTGAGAGATTCCACCCTAGATAATCAGGTTTCAGTGGTGAAATATTCCACCCTAGCCATTAAGAAGGGATATCATTAAGATCTTTCACTCGCTTTCATTGTTGAGGAGATTGATTCACATTTGGAAATCGTTCGGGGTTTGTAGGGACCATAATTTTGTTGGAGGAAGCTGAGTTATATTTTTGGAGCTTATAGTGCCATAGTAGAGGCAAAGTTATTTCCTAGAGAGGTTGTATTCCTCCCGAGGGAACGTCATTACCTTTGGGAGGTTGAGGTTTTTTTTAAGGAGGTTGTATTTCCTTGCATGGGATGAGTTCTTTGTTAGTTGGCTGAGTTATATTGTTTAGTAGTTGAATTCTTTGTTGTCAGTCGAGTTCTCTATTTATGGGTCGAGTTCCATTTGTGTAGGGGCCAAGTTCCATTGGTGTGGGCGACGAGTTTTATGAAGAGGGGGTCATTACCTTGCTGGAAAGCCGAATATTCATAGAGGAGTTTGTATCCTCCCCCATTGGGGCCGAGTTTAATGTTGTGGACGTGTAGGAGGGGGTTGTATTCAATATTGACAACAAATTGTATGGTTTGGAGGTAGCTAAAACAATTTTTCCAGTCACAATCTCTTGTTTTATTACCCATCGAATAATGCCATCAATGGAAAGTATATTCAATACCAAACTTGTGAGTAATATATTGTGTAAATCTTCAGATTGGAATTAATAATAAGTTTCGTAGTTTGGGTATATTATTTTTCTATTGTAACGGTTTCTTTGACACTAGTTAATTTATATTTTTGTTGTTATAGTTTGCATGTGTTATGCATATTTCTTTGGCAATAAATCTTTCTTTATACATTGAAAAACCACATAAAAACAAATCAGCAAACAAAGACATAAAGAGCAATAGAAAAAAGGTATTTACAGGGGTCTTTTACCACGTCAACAAAGTGTTTGACATAAGTCCAGAACCATCAATACACTATAAAGCAAAACAACAACAAAGAGGGGGTAATTATAGAGGCATGAGGGTATGCTACCAAAGTGTTTGACGAAAACATTGAACCAGATTTACACCTATAATATTATAGCATCCAACAAGAGGGGAATTTACAGTGGATCTTGGGAATTAGGATGAACTATTTGACATAATTCATGAACCGGAAGAGCACTAAGAAACACTACAACAACAATAAGAGGGATTTATATTGGTATTTGGGATTGGTTGTCAAGTGTTCTAAAAAATTCCTTAGCCAGAAACACACTAGGATATTGCAGCAGCAAGCATAGATTTATAACAACCATAAGGAGGGACATTACAGTGGTTTCAGAGCTGGTATTCCTACCAGCCTGTTTATTACATGTTATTTTTATGACTCCGGGTGAAGAGGACTACATCACATACAAGAGATGAAGACAATATAGGAACTCTTGGAATAATTGTTACAAACTTCTCAAGAAGGTCAGAAGAATCTAGAAACATCGTTAGAGCACTCTAAGTGGTTGGAGCATCACTTATCAGTTGGTAAGAAAAAATAAGATTTAAAATCTGAAGTGGTTAGGGATGGGGATGCCTCATCTCATGAGGGAAATTTGACAGAACCCTTGGAAAACCTCTTGGAAGTGTGTGCATCTACTCAAGTGGAGGAGGTGTTCAATGGGGTTTGCAAAACATCGGCCTCCAATATATCATTAGAGATGTCTTATGAGGTTGATAACACCAGTACATGTGATGGACACATTGAGATTACATATGATTATTATGATGATTATGATGGGCCATGTGTGGAGTTGAGTTTGGCACATTTTTCATCAGTAGAGACTTAGTTATCTATGGCATCCATAACACAACAAGATATTAGTGGTACTCAGGATTTGAGGGAAGAGGCTCTTGGGATGGTCAAGCATGAGGGGCATTCATATTTGTAGGGACTTGATGAGAGGTATGATCCAGAAATTTATGATTATACACATAGTTTACATCATGGGGGTTCATGAGTCATTTCTTTTGGATATTCCAATCAAGGCTCAAATCATAGCTACAAATGACATAGTTGAGCATATACCTTGTGGACCAGCTAACAGGGAAGTGTATGCATCCGTTGATTTGGAAAATGGATATATTACATATGTGGACACATCAATCTTGGATCCAGGTTCAGGTGACACTAGTGGATTTGATGTACAGGATAATATAAAAGGGGGGAAGAATGATTCAAGGGTATAGAATGGTATATAGTGGTATACAATTATATATAGTGATGATGCAGAGAGTGTTATTGATAATTCGTATGAAGAGGAGATTGATTCTGGTGAGAACAATATGTTGGGAGATCCTTTTTTTGTGAGGATTGTATGGTGAGGTATGCTCATCCATTTCCTTTTATCCCACATACGCATGACCAAGGGGTTTGAGATATTCCTCTAAGGAGACCCCCTAACATGGGATTCAAGCATACCACTAAGTTGGGTTTACACGGGATTGTTGAGTTGAGGGATGAGCTTTGGGGTGCAGTATACCTTTCTGATATTGAATTGTGTTCGGGGTACCATCAAATCAGGATGAGAGAGAAGAGTGTGTGGGTGCATCAAGAGGAGATCCAGGTCATATGGGATTGGCTCATGGAGATTTTAGTTGATTGGAAGTCCCACCTTCTGGTGGAATATTCAAAGGATTGGTTTGCTTGCAAGTTGATGGATGGTCACATTCAAGACGACGGGTACAAATTAGTGGATGACATTATCTACTATAGAGATAGTATATACTTAGTCCCTAAGTCCACACTTAGGGAGGAGATCACGATACATGATATACCCTTGATAGGGTATCCTGCGTACTTCAGGACTTACCAATAGATTAGAGAGATGCTCTCATGGAAGGGCCTCGAGGATGATATGTTGAGAAATATGAGTGAGTGCATGTCTCATCAGCAGAACAAGTCAGAATATACCCATCCAACAGGATTATTGCAGCCTATACTCAATCCAGATCAGGAGTGGGAGAGTGTGTCAACAGATTTCATCATAGGTCTACCAGAGGTGTATGGAAGGGATTGTATGTTGGCATGTTCATAGGAACAATGCGCTTTCCATTGATGGCAAGAACACACAGGAAGGAGAATCTCGGGAGGAGAAGCAACAGTGATCATTGGATCACCCATTCTGAATTCCCGATGGCCATCAGATCTAAATTCAGACAGGAGGAGCGCGTAGATGGACGACAGATATCAAGTGTTAGATCTGAGTGTGGGGACCGACTGTCATCGAATCTAGGAGAACCTGCACGATCTTTAAAGTTCAACATGAAGCGGGCTTACAAAGTCCCGAAAACAGGAGGACCATCCATCATCGGGCAAGACACGTGGCTACAGTTCAGCATTTCACTGACTGGAAATTCAAAGGAAGGAAGCTCTCTAACCTTCCAACTCGCGATATGAAAAATCACGATAAGATCTAGGGCGTCAAATCTGGATTAATTACGAAGGACCAGCATCCATTAGATATGGTGAAGCTACAAGGCAGATAAGACCAGGAGTCATCCAAATCTCCAAAACTGTGAAGGAATCCTGGTCATCCATCGAGGACAGTCGTGGGTTGTTGGCTCTGAAGGACACATGTCGAAAGATCAGCATTTCGTTGACTAGAAAGTCAAAGGCACGAGGTGCTCTATTCTTCCAACTCGTGAAACGCAAAATGGAAAAATGATGTGAGCCGTCAGATCAAGGAGAAATATGGTATGTCGATCCAAGAAGGACACGTGGCAAAAGATCATCTCTTCGTTCACTGGAAATTCAAAGGAACGAGATGTTCTAACCTCTCGAACTCGTGATATGTGAAATCGCAAAATAATCTTAGTCGTTGGATCAAGGATGAATCTTCGTTAGATCCAGGAGGTAGTTCATGACAGACCACGTCAGAAAGGACAGGTGGTAGTCTACGTCAGCAAGGACACGTGGCGCAATCATACAAGGACAAGTGTCAAGTTTACTCAGAATTTTAGGCCACTGGAAATCACAATTTTGAGTGACACATGGCAGCCACTCGGCTTATGACACGTCATTGAGTGACGCAAGAATGACGTCACTCCGGGAGTTTAGTTTCAGGAGTTTTAGCATCAATACTCCCCCAAAGTCCCGAAAGTTGAAGTTCCAGGACAGAGGATAGTCATCTGATCACCACGGATCATGGACCAGTGATCTGAAGAGCGAAGTGCTCAAATGACTAGCCAGTGTTCATATCTCGTGGTCACATCGTCGAGAGCTAGAGAGTAGAGCTAGAGCTGCCAAGCTCCATTTCAGAGATTGTGACTTGGAGAGTCGAGATGCCTCATCTCCAGATCCCCGAAACGTGAGTCACGAAAGCGCCTTATGAATAGACGTTTGGTCACCGCCATAGGTCACCTATAAGGAAGAGGCTTAGCCAAAAGAGCTAGCGCCCACTACAAAGTTTTCTTCAGCAAGAGAGAAGGTGTCAAAACACATGAACGCGCGGAGTTTCTTTCAGTAACTGCCAGAACGAAGTGATTGCATCTGCTAGAGAATTTAAGGAGTTGTAGGGTGGCTGCCAGAGGGGCCACAGAGCCTCGGTGTAACTGTTAGAGACCACTGATGGTTTCTGCTAGAGAATTCAAAGAGTCTTTAGGGTGATCGGCAGAGAAGACGAAGAGTCTTCAGGGTGATCGACAGAGAAGATGAAGAGTCTCGAGGCAACTGCCAGTGGAGTGTAAACTCATCATAGAGCCAACTGACAAATGGAAAAGGGTCGAAGACTATTATAGTCAGTAAAGACAAAATATCTCAGGAGAAGGGTCAATGATGATGAACGCAGTGAAGTGCATGTAGTGGGATAGCACATGCAGCATGCACAAGGTGCAAAGAGACTATAAAAATGTAGAACAGGGAAGAGATTGGTGCTGCAATTTTTAAGAGCGTGTTATGCGGGTAGAAGAAGGGAGTCTAGAGGAGAAATGGCGCAACAGAAGGAAAGAATAGAGATGCATAACTGATAAAATAAAAGAAGGTTGAGATGGACATGCAGAGATATAGCAGAAGATCAAAAATCTCAAGGAGATGCAAGCATAGAGACACTAATATAGGAGAGCAAAGCAGAACATCGATAAGCCTAGTAAGCCAATGACAACTATTGAATCACTGTAATAAATTCACAGAAAGCAAAGTTTTATATTTCAGGGTGGTTGGGAGGTGCTAGGGAGGACTATTGTCCTCTGAGTGTCAAGTGGGTTCTTGAACACAGGGAGTTGTAGCTACCATTTGGGAGCAGCCAGAGAAATCAGGGTGGCAGGGTGGTGCTAGGGAGAACATTGGTTTTCTGTTATACAGGTTGGTGCCTGTGTGACTGGAAGTTGGTGCTTCCATCCAGTTAGTGATGGAGCAATGAGGGAGTTGGTACTTCCTTCTAGTGGGTGCTAGAGAAACCATAGAGTTGGTGCTCTCAGCTGCTTGCAAAACAGAGGTGGTAGCCTCATTATGAGTTGGTGCTCATAAGAATGATAATGTACAGAAAATAATTATCATATAAAGAAGAAGAGGTTTTCACCCTTTATGGGTTTCCTCAAGAATATCTATCTCTGTACTATAAATGTGTGTGATTGATGTTGAATACTCTACTACTTATTTATTGTGATCATCATTGAGAAGTTCTATAATAAATTTAAAAAATGGATATAATTGTTTAAGCACATTAACAATTGATTCACCCCCCCTCTCAGTTGTCCAACAATGTATTTATATCATTAATAGTCAATGGAACAATTTGGAACATTTCTCCGAAAGTCCATCAGAGTATGAGACATCACAGGTGACAGAGTTGTTTTTCAGAGAGGTGTTTAGACTCCATGCACTACTACATATTGAAAAAATTGCGATGACTACTTGCGACGAAGGTAACCTTTCCTTGCACAATTGAAGATAAAGAATTGAATTTTTAAATGTTTTTATAAATCCATCCCGCGTTTGTTGCACTTCCGATGGAACCTTTGGCTATCGTCGCAAGAGTGACAAAACCAAATATATGTCACAAGAGTGATTCCCATGCAGATAGTGGACTCTTGTCTCTCTTGCGACGACCTTTGGCGATCGTCACAAGAGAGATGATTCAATGATGATCATTACACTATTTGACAATAACATTGACCATTACATTGTTTGACAAAGTCAACATTAACTTGGTCAATTGGCATCGCTCTTGCGATGAAAAATATATCTATAAATATTTTGCAAATTAGAGATGTTTCCACAATATAATTTCTATAACAACGACGGTTCAGAACTTTAGAAAGGGTTATTTTGTGCGGAAGAATGTCGCAAAATATTAGAGGTGGGAAAAAAAGTAAAGCGAGTGAAAAGGGTGATGGTAGATGTTATTTCCCTTGAAAAAAATGTTGCCTTATGTTATCGCTCTGTAATTTCCAGAGGTTGTAGAAGAAATTGACAGAGGTAACTACCAAACCACTTTTGAAGCTGGGATCTATCCCTGCCAGCGTCAGAGAGGGATCTCTCTATCAGAATTAGATTTGTTTGAGTTTTAAATGTTAGGCTAGTTATGACAGTTCGAATTTTGTTTCCTTGTTTGAAATAATTGTCTAAAAGAGTGCTTAACTTTCCATTGGGCTATGGGGTCTGTATTTAAAGATGAGGATTAGATTCAAATTTTTTTAAGGTTTTCTTCACAGCACAGGGTAGTAAAATTGTTCGATCTCTTCAAATTAAATGAGATGAATAAGAGAGAACAAGAGGGTAAAGTCCACTAAGTAGAGGAGCAGTTAAGAATTCCTTCACTCAGTTTCATGTGAAAACATACAGATCGTTAAAAAACCAGAGACAGGGTATACAAGATATATTTTGTTCTTTTGACTTTCTTTTAATGATTAGAAATTGAAAAACATGAAATGATTACAGAGCATAAGAAAACATTGGGCAAAGAAAGAAAGACATCACCAACAATCTGACATAAGAATCCTATGAATAAGCCTTTTTATTACTGGTTGATCCTTTGAAAAATTACACAATAGCTCCTGGGTGCAAAAATCAACCCTCAATACTTCAAAGGAAGAAGTAATTATAAAACTATTTACATCAGCTCCTATCATAAATGACTAGGATATTATGGAGGAAAAATCAAACTAATTAGATTTCTAAGATACAAATTATAGGGATTTGTTTATTCGTTCAGATCCTTTGTGTTGATTTGGTGGAAGTAGTTGGTGACTCATCTCTTTGACTTTGGTTGGCTGCTCCATGCTGACTCGAATACCAAAACTGTATTTACTCAAGTAAAGTGCATAGATCTTCCCATATCTTTTTACCTGGGATGGAAATCTTGAGTAACTTTATGTATATCTCATCCATTTCAGTATACTTGGAAAAAGTAGGCTTAGTGATGAAGATATGTTTTATCTCATGCTGAATACTCAGGTCCAACTGTAGTGTCTCTAAGAAAGCTTTACCAGTAATGCTTCCCTGTATCCCTGCAAACTTTGAACTATCCTTTGCCACTACACTCATCTTCTGTTTGTAATCAGACAGAGTGATCAATTTGTTATTGAGTACTAATAATCCAAGAAGACCTTTCTTATGTACTACTTCAAACTTGCTGAGAAATCTTTGAACTCCTATGTCCATCACTTGAGCCTTTTCTTCTAGATGCAACATCAATCCTTTCTTGGTCAAAACCTTCTTGATCTCAAGGATGGTCTTTGTTCTATCTTCAATTTCTAGTTCTTCTAACTCCTGCTTGTTTTTGGAGTTTAGAAATATGATGAGTTCAGTGGCCTCTATGGGTATTTCTCCTAGCTCTTCCTTGATGATCGCAATTGCTTCCCTGGCCTTCTGTACTAATTCATGTCGTTCAAAAATAATCTGTATGGATGGCTAGATTTCTGACATTGACTTGTTGATATCAAACCAAATGTTTTCCTTAGATTGGGCTAAGGTCTTTGCTGTGACAGTCTCTTTCTGTAGTTGTTGTAATTGTTGACTCAACCTTTGAGACTTATGCATCTCTGCTTAGTGACTGGCTTGGAACATTGACTTTATATCTTGCAAGTTCTTTACCTATTCCTACAATTCTATGATATCTTCCCCTTGGATGGACATGTCTTCCATGGACTTTACAAGTTTCTCGGATGCATATGAAACTTGTATTGGGATTGCTGATGGAATATCTATTGATGTGCATGCTTCTGTTGTTCTAATTCCCATCGGAGGGACTGCCTCCAATGGGACCATGGCCATCTGCACATTTTGTTCCTTTTCCTTTATCAATTTATCCATTTATGCTTCCATTTCTTTGATTTGTACATTTTTTTCCATGATAAGCTTCAGCATTTCTTCTTTGTGGCCTTCAGTCTCAACCACTTCTTTGGCTTGTGAATCTTCTGTAGTTGGAAGCTTTAGTTGCTTTCTCAAAGATGTTATATCAACATTCTTCTTCTTTAATAACTCCTATGTTGCCTTGACATTTGTTGGATCGTATCCAATCTTCAGCACCAATTCTTCTAATGATTTGATTTTGTTGTCCTTAGCCAAAGAAGAGATTGTCTCCAGCTTCAATTGGGATTGAATGTTGTTCAGGGACATATGCAACTTTGACGCAATCATTGAGTTGTTGGTCAAGGTAGATAATATCATCTCTCCTGTCTGCCTATGCATATCCATCTGGTCCACTGGATGGACATCCCTTACATCAAACTCAAAGGTAGTCTTTTTATAGTCTGCAGTTGTTTTAGGATGAGGAACCTGTGCTTGCAAGAATGTCATTTGCATTCTTCCTTTCTCTATGTCAAATGCTGAAAGCATCCTGTGTTGAGCAGTGGAGGTCTGCTTCCAAAACTAAGCATAGGTTCTATTGTTGACGAACTCATTTCTCTGCTTGATATGTTTGTATTTATCAAAAATATTTGACTTTGTTTACTCATGAAATGATTCATCTGACAGAGTAGTGTCTATTTGTTTTTGAGATGATGATGTGGACACTATGAATTGAATTTCTGAAAAGTATGAAGAGTGTGTTCCCTCCATGACTATGGTGGACTACATTTCTCCTTCCTTGAGCAAGTCTGGTGCATGACTGGTCTTGGCCCTCTTTCTATAAACTTGGAAGTCCTTAGTTGATACCTATGTGTCTGAAGGAGAAACATCCTTTCTTGCTCTCTTCTATGTTTTCTTTTGAGGTGTGTTGATATGTGAATCAGTGACAGGGGCAGGTTGTTCCTTTGTTTCTAGCAATGTGTTTTCTTGCCATTTTATCTGGTTCATATACTTCTCCACTTCTGGCTTCTGTGTGTCAGCATAATGAGTGCTCCTTTGTTTGACTCTAAGCTCTGAAATGACACCAAATGGGTCATAATACCAAGTAGAACTCTAAGTAAACCTCATTTATTTCAAGAGGTTATTTTCCTCTTCTCATGTTCATCTATTGTTGCAGATGAAAGGGCCAATTTGAGTCTTGATTCTGAGTTGTTGTTTCTTCTTTGTTGTAATGAAGTGGATTTCATTAGATTTCAACATCTTCCTTATGTCTTCCAATGCAAATATCCTTACAGGGAGGTATTTTGGCAATCTGTAAGGTGGCAGCTCACACCCATACACTCTTATCTCTGTGTGATTTTGGTATAAATACCAAACCCCTGTCTTGGTAAGATCAGAAAGGTGAAGGATTCTCTGAATTTCTTCATTGATCCTTGGCTCTATGCTACTATTCAGCATGCAAACAACTGGGTGATAAAATTGGTCTATGAAGTCCTTGAAGCTGAATTATGTTCAATTTTTCCTCACCAATGAGGTCCATAAGGTCACTGACTGTGGATTTCCTTCCTAGTTCAATTTCTGAAATGCACATGGAAACCTGTTTGACTGAAAAAACAAGAACATATACATCATGGCTAAAGAATATCTGAACATTCCTTCTATTGAAAACTTGAAAAATTTATCATGAATGTTATCAGCCAGAAACTCACTGAAATTGAATTTAATTGTGGCTCTTTCTTTTGTGGAAAAGATAGATAGAAAACCTAGAATAGGATCATCTACCCATTCATCTGAAAAATAACCTAACAGGTAACAAAGGATGGAAATTATTTGGTTGTCCTTGATAGTGGAGATGGAGGATGAATAAGGGGGATTCTTCTTGGGCAATTGGGCACCTTTAGGCAGAAAAATCTTGAAAATCTGGGCTCTTTGGGGGAAGGTGAGCTTCTAGTACAAGTCGTTTAGGTCTTCAATGGAAAACATGATTGCAGAATCGCTTCTTGGGATTTGCAGCATCTGATCAATGGGTTCAGGGGTACTTGTGAACAGGGTTTCACCATAGGGGGAAACAATGGCCCTTTGGTCGGGCGAATAACAAGCTTGGCATTTGAGCGTAAATTCAAGGAAATAATGGGTCTAAGGGAACATATACAGAGGTAAATTGGACTCCCAAAGTCCAATGTCATCGATCTGATCCAGAAATATGACTTTTAACCAAGAGTGCAATTTGAAGAAGTCGAATTCACACATCGACTATGTGATCTTGTAATCCTTATCCGCCATGGGTACATGGTCCAGGTTGACAGGAGGAAGAAGGATCGGTTTCTCATACGTATCAGCAGATTTGGCCTTGGGGGGCATGATTAATCAGAGCTTAAGGTAAATCAATGGTGGAACTGCGGTTACCCGGGCAAATTGCACCTATTGACGGTGAGAAGTCATGGCAGTTGGCTTAACAATTTATTTTGGCGTGGTGTCCACAGTATCTGCATCGGAAAAGGGCGTTACAAGAAGATGAAACAGGGTTTTACAGAGTGATGGAGGTGTTCGTTATGGCGTGGGGTGATGCCGAGGAGGTTAACGATCATGAGGAGCGAATTGATTGGGTAATTGGTATGTAGGATGGGACATATGGCAGGTGGAAGTGGGGTACGATGGCAGATTTAGGTGAGCGGTATTGCGTAGTGGTTTAGTGGGATTTTGGAGGGGGGTGTAGGTGGTAAGTGGATTTCGGAGGTGAGGGTCTGAAACATTGTGAGAATGCCACGTTAGGTGGGACCGACGCGGAGGAAACCACTTTTCGGACCACCCCCCGTCATTAAAGGCATAAAGGTCGGGGGGGTCTGAAATGAACTAAGAACTGTCGATCTGGGCGTTGATGGATGTCGTCGCTGACTTGTGCATAAATTAGTCACTATATGACAAAATGTCTTTTCTGTTAGAAACTTAGGATAAAAAATATGAAACTAAGCTTACCTTTTCCAATTTTACACCATGGTCTTACTTTCCTAAGGTAAAAATAGCCAAATTTATTCAAACAAAGGGTGTTTTGACAATCCCCTTTCAATTTTTTCTTGAAATCAAAAACACTATCCTATCAAATAACCTAGGCATCTAACATATTAATCCATCTTAGACTGTTGGATTAATTATTACTCTAACCTAACTAATTTGGCCAAGATTAAACTGTTTGACCAAATTTATTCTCTAACCTATCTAATTTGGCCAAGATTAAATTGTTTGACCAAACTTATTATCTAACCTATCAACATAAATTCAACAAGTTTGATCATGATTATACAGTATGATTCAAACTAAATTTATTTTTGATGGGGTTTTATGTTTTTCTCTTTTTGTTTGTCTTTTATTATTTTTATACCCTCTTTTCATTTTTTCTATTTTTATCTTTATCTTTTTCTTTTTCTTTTCTTTTTTCTTTTCTTTTCTTTTCTTTTCTTTTTTCTTTTCTTTTCTTTTTTCTTTTTTCTTTTCTTTTTGTAAATCATTTGCAGAATAAAATATTATTTACAAAGAAATATGACTAGAGGAAGAAATTTCCAATCACCAAGTGATACTATGAAATATAGGGTTATAACACCTTACATGTCTCGTAAGAATTTTAATAGCAACAGTGACAAAACATTGTAGGAAATATGGGCACATTGATGGAGGATTGAATGAATATCGTCCTGTGTTAATTAGCTATATATTCATTATTTGTTTTTATATTATCGATTTTATATAAAATTATATATATGTATATATATTGTTTGAATATTTGTTATAGTACACGCTAATTTTGCATGATTGTTTGTAATTATAAAGTTAGAGTTGCCCTTTAACTTTCTGCAGAATATTGCACCAAGTAGTACTAATAGAAATGATGTTGTACAAGCTGAGGAACATTATCAAGCAAATGAGGATCTCATGGAACAAGATGATGGGACAAATCAAGTTAATGATCCCATGGAAGAATATGATGGGACAAATCAAATGATCCAAGATTTGTTTTCTCAGCCAGATGAGGATGGGAACAGTGATGGTATTTATGATGAACCTCTATTAGAAAAGGAAAATAAATGACTCTATGCAGGCTCAAGAGCAAATCTTCTCTCTACTACATTGTTGCTAGTGAACTTAAAGGTTATGAATAATTTGTCGAGCACTTGTATGACACAAATCCTAAGGTATGTAATATGTTTCATCTCATATACATAAATGTTGACTTTTTTCTATTTGTTTTTAGTGTTAATTAATGTGTAAAATAAGAATGCAATTTTTACGATTAATATTATTTACATTAACTAATTATTTGTTATGTTGTATATTTTTAGGTGAATTTTTGTTACCATTGTCAAATATTTTACCTCGCACATATCGAGATTTGCATGCCATTATGAAAGACATTGGAATGGATTATCAAACTATAGATGCATTTCCTAATGATCATATTATATATTATGGACAACATGTTTCGAAAACAGAAGACCCGCAATGTCTTATCAGTAGATATCGAATCGATCAAGTAACAAAAAGGGTGCCTCGAAAGGTTCTTCTTCATATTCCCATAATTCCACGTT
Organism: Picea engelmannii; assembly: GCA_009831015.1. NCBI lineage: Eukaryota > Viridiplantae > Streptophyta > Pinopsida > Pinales > Pinaceae > Picea > Picea engelmannii. The sequence goes on from ML787573.1 coordinate 407,628, forward strand.
TGCGTCGATTGTTCAAGTGTGAAAGCATAGCACAATTTATGGATTACCATGCATGTAACAAAAGTGGAGATCGTGTTCTTCGAATTCCTGTCGATGGTTATGCATTTAGGGAAATTGAGGAAAAATGGGCAAATTTCAAAGATGAACCTCATAATGTTAAGCTTTAATTGGTAGCTAATGGTGTTAATCCATTCGGAGAGATTAGGTCTATTTACTTAGTATGGCCTATTTTTGTTATGAACAATAACATTCCTCCTTGGATGTCAATAAAGAGGGAGCACATAATGTTGACAATGATTGTTCCAGATATTTGCTTACATTAATTTTTTGAATGTAACATTTTTATTTGTTTCGTTTTTTGCATAATATCTTTTGTTTATTTATTTACTTATATATACATATCATGGTTATAGTAATTATGTGTAATTTCAAACAATTAGGTAAATACCAAATTAAATATATGAATGTATATATAGATCCTCTTATCGACGAGCTACTAAAGTTATGGGTTGGCATCACTATGTATGACATCTGTAAACAATCGGTGAGAAGAAATTTAAATTCTGTGGAATACTTTTATGGACAATTCATGATGCCCAAGGACTAACACATTTTTGTGGTATGTAGCATTATATTTCTCTTTAATACAATATATTTTTTTAAAGATATAATGTTGCATGTTTAATTTTTAAATAATCTCATCGTATAATTGACATTAATCCATATGTTGCAGGTCTTCAGACAAAGGGTAAATTTGCATGTCCAGATTTTGGTCCTAAGATGAAGTATCGTCATTCAAAAAATTTAGGAAAGGTGGTGTTTGATGAGTATAGGCACTTCCTCCCTTAGAACCATAGGTATCGTACTACTGAAAAACATATTTTCAATGAGAAAGAAGAGACTAGTTTAAAACCACAAAGAATAACACCTCATCTATGGAGGTTGGAATATAATAGAAATCGTCAAGGTACGCAATTTCTTTATGTATCATATATGTAATGTTTTGAATGTTTATTTTAATCATTGAATTTATTTTACCATATTTGATAATTATTTTTGTGATTTCTTTTATGCTTCATGAAGGGCTCCATTATGAAGGTATTAATAATGGGTTTCCACGAGGAATGAAATGTTATCCCACTCAATTCATGAGGTTTCCCCACTATGAGGAGCTAAAAATAGCTCATTTGTTTGATACAATGCATATTGGGAAGAATGTGATAGAAACGTTATGGCGAATCATAGATGGTAGGAGGGATAAAGAAAAAATTGTCAAAATTTGTACTGACATTCAGGAAGCCAATCATGCAATGTGAAGTGTGATACGATCAAATAGAGATGGACTAGACCGAAATAACTTTCCATGGTTATTAACATAGCAACAAAGAAATTATGTAAAAGAGGCCATTCAAGGAATTAAATTTCCCACGGGTTTTGCTTCAAACATAAATAATATCTTAACGAAGAAAGGTGAATTTGGTGGGGTAAAAACACATGATTGGCATACCTTCATTAAGGTAATAATTTTGGTATACATATTTATATGTATTGGCCTTATACAACTTTGAAGTTTTTTTTTTTTTTTCTCTACTTTGGTCAAAACAAATGACGATTCATTTTTTTGTTATAGTATGTTCTATCATTATCTCTCCCAAACGGCTTTGACAACAACGTCAAACAAGTTATATATGATCTTGGAAAATACATGAGGTAAGTAGTTGTGATTTATATGCAAAAACAAAAATCAATTTGTTGTTGTACTTAATGAAATGTGTTTTACTTGTAATGTAATATATTATATTATGTTATGTTGAAACATGTTATTTTCTTGTGTCATGATCTCATGTAGATGGTTGTCATTGAAATAAATCCATGAAGATGATATAAAGTATTGGAAGAGGTAAATTCCTCGGCTAATGTGTGAAATGCAAAAGTATATACCTCCAACATTTTTCAATGCACAAGAACACTACCTCATACACCAAGTTGAGGATATTGAAATTTGTGGACCTGTACACACAAGGTCAATGTGGATGGTGGAGAGACACTTGAAATCATTGAAGGCCTTGGTTAGACAAATAGCACGTCCTGAGGGTTCTATGGTGGAGGGATATATGGTGTATATTAGTTAGTATCTTCCCAAATTAGCAGCTCCAACTATGCATACAGTGGATCGCATTTGGGATGTGAACTCCATAAAAAAATTTGAAGATCGGGAGCACCTGTTGGGGAAAGGTAGAATGAAAAAAAATGAGAGGTAATATATTAATAATTGTGGAGATTTATATTAATATATATAAATTTTCGTTCTTTTTGTATATGATCATACTCATTAATATATCAATATATGTTATTTCATAAAATATTAATATTTACCATGGACGTTATAACTAATATTTAATATTGGTGAATTATGATTTTTTTATTAAGTTTCTCAAGATTGGGATGCACTGCATTTATACATTGCAAACAATGTTGATTGGATGAATGTATAGATTGAAAGATGTAAACAACATCATGGTGGTAGGTTATCATGGAAACAACTGTCTAAATTGGTTAGAGAAGCTCATCGTAACGGAGATGCCAATGTTATGCAAAAGGAAATTGATTTAGTATATGGTTTGAAAGATGGACAGGCAAGCAAATTCTCCCATTTTATTCAGTTATTTTATATTATATTAATGTTACTACATGTGTACTTGTATCATTTTCAGATACTTCCCAAGTTATATAAATATGTTAATTTATTAATTGACAATGCATCTTTTACATATATGGCATATTTTAGTTGAAACACCACAAGGCTATGTGGTGCAATGGTTGTAAATTTCGCATCAATAAGTTGGATGAAACCAGGAAAAATTTTGATAGTGGGATAACTGCAGTATTCCAGGTCACTAATGTTTCCTCTAGGAGTGAAAGACATCCCCGAGAATCTGAAAATAGATACTATGGGTATTTGAATGATATACTTTAGTGTGACTTTAATTCCTTCAATTTAGTTATGTTCGACGTCAAATGGTATATGTTACGAATGCATGAACGAGATGAGGGAAGAACTATTATTCAGCATGCCAACAGCTTTCCAATGATTAAAACAACAGTTTTTGAAAGAGGACATGATCGCTATGTTTTTCCAAGCCAATGTGAACAGGTCTTTTACTCAAATGTTCCATGTGAGAGGGATTGGTCATTTGTTGTTAGATATGATCCAAGAGGAAGGCTAGTTAAGTATACTCATGCACAGGGAGAATATGATATTGAAGAAGAAGATGATTCACCAGATCAGACAGAGCCGGAAGCTCATGCAGGGCCGACAGACGAAGAAGATGAAGAAGATCATGATCTAGGCGTAGGAGACAATGCAGTTCTTGATTATGATGTAGATGAAAATATGCTCAAAAATGACATCGATGACGATGATGATATTCTTAATCCTTTCAACATCGTTTCTGAACCGGATGATGATACAGATATCGATTTCGATGAAGAAGAAGATACAGAATAAAGATGATTATAGAGATGTTGATTTGGATCAGGTACGTGACTATATATTTTAATTTGTATGAATTATTCTCTTAAAATAATTTACATATGTCATGGGTTATTTACATGTTTTTAAGTTTTATGCGACGTTTTTATATCCTATGTTACATGTTGTTTAATTATTATGTGAAACCTGAAAATAGTCACCAATATACTAAATTTCGTGGTAAACTAAAAATATCATTTACAAACACATAAGTTCATTTACCTTCAGTAAAAAAAAAATTGTAGTTTCTATGCATGAATCTTACTAGGTTGCTTTCGATTATTTTCTATTTTATAGATTGGGTATTGGGGAATCTAGAGTGATGTGAGGAGGAGGGGAGGGGCCATATGAGCTTCCACCTTCACATGGTTGGCCTTGTTCAGTAGAGGATAAATTATTCTTGAAACCAAGAGAATCTCATTCATTTTTATACCATCATGATCGTAGATGTCATCATTATTGTTATAGTATTGCATCAACAAAGTCTCGATGAACGTGTTTTTCATTTCTATAGAATCTTCGTTGAAACTATTTAAAAACATGGGAATTTGGCCCATGAGTTATGTGGAAAGAAGAACGTGCATTTCCAAATTACTCAAATATGACTCACACACCCACTCTATATATATGATCTCGGCCTCGTTTCGTTTGAACCATATCGTTGTGATATTGAAAAATTCCTCTTTTTCGCTCACTATTTAATCGACACCATAAAATTATTCCCTTGCAGTAATAGATGTAGGAATGTGTGCATTGTCGAAAAAATGTTAAAAGGAACGGTGAAAAGACATTGTAATAGGACTAGACATGGGCATCAATGACCTGTGAATGGGGCCAACGTTGAAATTTTTTCAAGTTGTTTCTGTATGCATTGAAATTTGACATGGATAGACTATGCACGTGCCTTAACGATATGGAAGGGTTTCTGGACTCAAATTTGACTCACACACCCACTTGTTTCCATCATCAATTCATCATGTAAACCATAAACCTTATTTTTCTTTCAAAGTACACAAATTGGTTGACACAAGTTTTAAGTTTGCATCAACCTTTCTTCATTTTTCTTTCAGGTTCTACATTAATGTATATACAATGTATGTGTTTCATAGTTGTGATGAAAAAATCCCTCTTTTTCGTTCATTGTTTAATCAACACCATAAAAATATGCCCTTATAGTACTAAATGTCGGACCGTTTGTACTGTCAAACAAATTTTAAAAAGAACAACGAAAAGACATTGTACTAGGACTAGACATAGGCAACAGTGCCCTGTGAATGGGGCCAATGTTGAATTTTTTCCAAATTGTTTATGTATGTAATGAAATTTGACATGGATAGATTATTTGCATGCCTTAACGATATGGGAGGGTTTCTGGACTCAAATTTGACTCACACACCCACTTATTTCCATCATCAGTTCATCATGTAAACAATTTTTCTTTCAAAGTACACAAATTGGTTGACACAAGAGAAGCTTATTCATTTTTATACCATCATGATCGTAGATAGACTATTCACATGCCTTAACGATATGGGATAATTTCTGGACTCAAATGTGACTCACACACTCACTTGTTTCCATCATCAATTTGACTCCCAAATACAAATGTTATGGTCTAATTTTACCAAACTATGCCCTAATTTTCCCAAACCATGAATGGGTTAGGACTAGAGTCAAGCTCAACATGAGGGTCTTCTTTCCCCACTAATTCTGCCAAGCCCATTCCCTTGGATGTGGTTTCTCTAGAATATAGTAGCTAGGGACAGTGAGGAATATTGTTAATGATCCATTCATGCGTGTCAATAATTAGATGACGAGGCATCTAGCTACCTTAAGATAGTCATAGTTACTCCCGTCGTTTACCCGCGCTTGGTTGAATTTATTCACTTTGACATGCAAAGAAATGGGAATAAATCACATTGTGTCTTTAGAAGGGTTATTGGTTATGGGTCAATGATTTAGAAGGTTAGCGCGTGTAGATTCAAGGTCTAGGTTAGGTGATTATTAACACATTAAACCCTATCATATAATATATAATATAATAATTATTAAATATACATATTAATTATTAAATATATATAATTATAATACATATTGATATAATCCAAACCAAAAACAAAAAAATTACATTTCAAACCTACATGCACGTGAGGAGAGAAAACCACGAGGAGACCACACAAGGAGATCAGACAAGGAGAGTTGAGGAGAGAAGAAGAGGAGATCCAAGGAGATCCAAGGAGAGCCGAGGAGAGCACATCGTGAGTAGCTTCCCAAACCCTGAGATATACGTAAGGGAACGTCGGAGAAGGAGATCTAGGGAACGGTGTTGGAGGAGACAGAAGTCATAGAGGGGGGAGGATACCAAGCTAGAGAGAACATTATGAGCACGCTTGAGAATGGTGATTGGTTGTTACCATCATTCACATTTCATTATTGTCCAAATTTATTTGGAAAACCTTCACATTGTAAATAAATCCAATGAATCAAGTTGATGATGTTTGTTCACCTGTGTTTGGGAGGGTGGTTGTTAGCATGCATAATGGCCAGACACAGTGAGAATTCTTCCATCATGTTAATGCATTTAGGAAGGATCTACTTCACCAAGAATATCAACCCCCTTAAGCATTCAATTTTGATCAATCTAAATAAGGTCATCATGCCTTCCTTCATGTTGTTCCTGAGATTGATTCTAAGCTAGAAGAATAATGTCAGGCATCAAATATTAAATGAAAATTTTTTTGTAATGCTTTCTTCTACCTTCAATTTTATAAGATGCAACATCAAATGAAATTTATGATAATAAAATGCAAAGGCAGTATCTCTTTCTCTGAGTCGTAATTTTAATGTTGATGTGGGGTTGAAATGATTCACAAAACTGTTAAAATAAAGTAAGGTATCAATTACAGATAAATATTACCTCATTCGCAGTAGAAGAAAAGTAGAAGATATGTCCTTGATAGATGATTCAAATGAAAAAACTCACACATATTAGAGGTCTTGTTTTACTCACAGAAAGAACATAGGAAAAACTGTAACTGAATGGACTTCCAATGTATTGAGATCACTAGTAGATGTATTACTAAATCGTAATCTTTCAATCTTCAAGAGCCACAGAAAGAAGCTATCATGAGAAGGAAATGGAAATACAAGGAAAGCACATAACTCAAAGAAATGAGACTTAGAATCTCTTTCTTCTCTTTCTATCGATATTCAATAAGTTCTATTTTTTACATTCGGCAAAAAGAAACCTGGAATAGATCTATGATCTGTTTATTTATACAAAAATGTCTTAACTAAAAGTAGTTAGACATTCCACATTTTCCTCTCTAACTATAGAATACAACTAAAACAAAACAACAAAATGCAGATTTTGTTGAGATATGCTTAATCTGGTGTCACTTCATTAGTTCATTTTTTTGCTCACTGATGTGCTTGATTTTCTGTGTTCATTGAACTGAGCACAAATTTCCATTAATGCTACAACAAATCTGGACAGTTCAACATTCTCATCCAATTTGATTGCAAATGCCTTTTTATGCACTAATGGTAACTTTTCCTGAATCTTGATGACTTTCTGAGCTGTAGCTTGTTGTTGCAAATTTGGTTTTACCAACAGATCATTTATCTTTTGCAAATCAACCTAATTTATCTATTGGATGGTATTTTGTATACTTTCCATATTTTTCTTTGAATTTTCTTTATTCTTTTCAATCTCAATCTGACCCAGTGTATCAGGGATAGCACTACTATTGAAATCAACCAATTCCAACTCTACAGCATAAAGGGTGTTGAGACAAGCTTTTTTTTCTTCTCTAGCCAGCTTCTTACTTTCTTCAAGGTTTGTCTCCCAAGATTTTAAATCCACTTCCCCTTCTACCTGGTCATACTGTGAAAAAGAGGCAAGCCTAGGAATATTGATTTTCTGTCTCCAAACGATAAATTCTTGGAACTTTGATATGGCTACAAAGGCTTCCTTATCTTTCTCATGAATATTATTCATGAAATTATTCATCATTTGATAATATTTATGAATTATATCCATACTTTGATATAAATCCTACTGGGCAATTCCATCTTTTCATTAATCTTGGATGCTTGCCTTTTAAATGCAGCATTATCTATTCGTGTGTTCTCCAATAAATCTATTTGAGTATGCAATTGTCCTATTTCAATGTCTCGCTGAGAAATCATAGATTTTCTTGCCTGTAAATCCTATACACTCAATTCCATATCCTCCTGCAACTGTTTCATCTGTTGTTGATAACCCGATCTGATTTGCTCCATGTCGATATTCATTTTACTTTTGCTAGTATGTTCTATGTGTTGCATCTCATTTTGCAAATGTTCAACCAGGAGACTCTTTTGTTACAGTTGTTTTGTAAGAATATCCACTAACCATTGGTTGGTCATGGCAAAGGCTATTAATGAATCTGCAACCCCTTTGGAAAAGTTAGGGCCATTTTGTCCATGTCCATCATATATAATTTTGTCTCTCTTAATAATAACTCCCTCCTTCTGTTGAGATTATGTTATAATGATGGATTTTCTTTTCTTATTGAAAAAGAAACTTGATGGAGGCATCTCTATAGGCATAATAGGTGTGAGGTCATATATATGAATAACCTCTGAACTGGGAACTTCGAAACTTTTTTCTATAGGAGTTAATAATGGAATGGGGGAAGTGAGTGCAGAGAATTTTTCTGGACTCGTGACACTTTGGATAACAGTAGTAGTAGTTGGTGATGAAAGGGGAAAATCATGTCCAAGGTTCATGAAATATTCAAATGGTTCTAATAACTTATAATCGTGCTTACCTATTATTGGCGTCTTCACCTCTTTAGATAATCCATATGTATTCTTCACTACTTCTGTAACTTTGTCCTTAGTCAAGCTTTGTTGGGGCTCAGTAGTTCTTGTTTCCTGTGAGGATGAAATAGGTTTTGCTTCTCCCTACAAAATATTTGGCAGGTTGTTCCTTCTGTGCTTCTAAAAGTTGAGGAAGCCATCATATTGATCTGGAGGTAGATTTTGTAATATGTTTTCCACTTCATCATAAGATCTAACTCCCCTGAAAAACATCGTCATAGGGGGAATATTCATGTGTGTATATTTTCATATTGAACTGGGCTAAATGATTCTCAACCACCCAATGAGGATCATGCCTTTTGTATTTGATATCAACCAATTTGACATCTTCCAAAGTTGAAGCCTCGACTTTTGTATGACCAAAATCAGATAATGTGAACATGCCAACCTGTATGGGAAAAGTTGGCCACACCTTTTTCTATGTTGCTTTAAAATATTTGGTAATTCCTCCTGCCACTGTTTGATAAGCCACTTCTCTGCACACCAGTCTATCAGGTAAGAATTTGGGAATGGAAAGGGGTGAGACAAGGCAACCGAATACTCTGATGTAGGAGAAATTTTCTTCAATATACCAATCTGCAATTGTGCCCAAATTTCCCATAATTTGTTCTAAGAATCTTGGAGGAGGGTGTTTGTAGATAGCCACATGAATGGATATCACTACACTGTGACAAATTTCATAAAATAAATCTTTGGAATTTTCCTCCCATAGCTTTGAGTGGTAAAAATGTATGGGCTCAGAACTAGCTAGGGTCCAACTTCAGTTCATGAGTGGAAAAGGAGTCATAAAACAGATTGTGTCCTTGATGTATGTGGACATATAAAAGGGAGCATGTTGTTCTCTAGATTTCAACGTGTTATACTCGGAAACCTCCTTGGCTAGGTTATCTGATAATATTTTCTCCCAATTAAAAGTATAACCCTCAACAACTTCATTCATTATGGAAACCCAGTTAAAAGTATAACATTTTCGCCCAGTTAAAAGTATAACCCTCAGCAAGTATAAAATGTGGAGGATTTTTTCTACCGAATAATCGGCAAAGCACCATGGCGATGTACAAAATGTGAGCATCCAAAGATGTTGTGGAATATATGCCATGAGCATCGGTTTTGAATTTGGTTGTATTACCCCACCAGGATTTGATTATATCATGGTTGGTTCTACCATACTGAGTGCATTCCCTACTTTCTAAATCCAATATAAATGTTGAATTATAATTATATTTAGATTCAGAAGATAATTTATACATTACTTGTATATTTTTTGGTCGAAAGGAGCCAACAGAGGTCTTTTGGTGACTAAATATGCATTTGGATGGGATGTCTATATGGTCCAGGTCCCAGCCTATCATGTCGTTATAAGGCATTATCCTCGGTCGAGCAATAACCTTGTGTAATTCAGACTGAGCCACCATACTAAGCTTAGTTGAGATTGATTCATCCTCTTCTTCGGCTGAATCATTAGGACATAGAAGAATTTCATGCTTCAAGATGTCATACACATGTTTCCAAGTTTTGATAGTGTATGTGACTCGAGCAGTAGTGTCTGAGAGAATATCAGTATTTGGGTTAGGATCCTCAGTAGACTTTCCTGCTTTGTGTGGCACCATGAAGTTAACCGTCCTATGAGAAGAAAAAACATGTAAGCTCTCAACACTAGATGTGAGAAATCTGATTGCAAATGGTGGAATGGTTTGAAGTTTGAAATTACCTTTATTCATAAAACTATTAAAGTCTATTAATTTCCACATTAATCTACTGACAAAGCAATTATTAAGAAAAATCTATGGAATTTATTACCTGGAAATCGCAGTATTTATCCAAATCTTTAACTTCAGCGAGTTGTAAATGAAATTAAACTTTGGTGGTTCAGCATTCGGGGGTTTTGAATGAAGAACAACGGAAATATCTCGAAGTGTGAATTCACGGAGTGATTAATTGATAGTTAATTCTGATTAATTAAACTTGTTTAATGTTTTATTAGATTTTTAAGCATTTTTTATTCATTATTATATCACATGCTTTGGTGCTTTGGTACTTTGGTACTTCGGCGATACTAAATCTATCCTTTGATTTACCTCTCGAAGGGGAACCTCCCGGAGTGGTGTGGCAGTGATGACATCATCTTTAATGATGTGTCAAGAAAATATGAGTGACACATGTCACCTAAAATCATGCGAATGATCTGTCCCAAATGCTAAAAAATAATGCCGCGTGTCAGCCCAGGATCAAGGTTTATGACAGGTGTCTTGTGAATCATTCGTGGATCTTATTAGAATATTTTTGCGGTAGAATTGTCTTCGGGACTTCGAAGCTTTGTAACTTCGGGATTTTTTTTCTTTAGATGGTTTGAAACTCCCAAAGTGTGAAGTCTCGAAGTAACTCTCGGAAGCTTTCTTTTAAAATTTGCACAACTTTATAATCTTGAAAACACAAGATTTGTTTGATCTGTTTAGCTAAAAACTCCTCAACAGATAATATCTAAAGTGCCTTATCGATATATAACGAAAACGGATTTATTTAATTAAAAATAATAATAATTCTCCTAAGTTTCTGGTTGATTTTCATTTTATTTTAAAAGGTAAAAACAAAGGTTTCAAAATTAAAAAATTTAACATTCTAAAGTTGTTCTAACACTTCCTAACATGATTTTTTTGCATTGAGATCCAAATTTTATAAATATGGATCACACCAACCTAATTTTCTTATGGGAGAAGGAATACAATAGTGGTAGAGAGAAATCATATTAGTGGGCAGGCCAAGGAAACCTAGGGATGAGGAGGTCATATCAGTGTCTTTGGATTCGAGATCCTTTGTGCATAGAAAGTTTGTTGATGGGATTACCCTTATATCTTTAACATGGTCATTCTCTCGATGTTTATTGAGATAAACATAGATTTGCACCTTTCTTAATTTCACAATTGTGAGGATATTGAAGCCTACAAGGGAGTCGAATGATTCAAGAGGAGAGGGGTTGGCTCAAATGAAGAGGAACATTCATATTTCCCCCTTTTGGGATCGTGATCACATAATAAAAAGGAAGACCTCTACAAGGATGTCCCTTAATGATGGATTAAGACAAATACCAAGGGAACTTGCCTAGTCATTGGAATGACTAAGGAAAACAATCATGGACATAAAAAATTATATGTAAAATAGAAATAAAGAGGAGTATATGTGCAATGTATCAGAATAAAATAAAATATTATTAAACTTCTTCAAGATCCACAATTAACTCCAAGAAAAACCCCTGGAAGTTGGGCACTCCTCAATAAAGGTGGAAAGATGCTCAAAGTAGGGTTTGACAAAGTCTTTGCTGCCACACATCGCTCTCATTTAAAGTGCTTCCTCAAACCATGATCTTCTAACATGTTCCTTCCTTAAAATAAGAATTCAAACCTCGAGATAATGGAGCAATCCTATATGTTTGCATACATAATCCTTGATCATGCCATACAATCACCTTATATTTCCTTATAAGGTGGAGCGGTCCTTCTAAGATGAACTTTAAACCATGTTCTTATGGTTTAGTTGTCATGTGTCCTCTCCTTAGATAGGGCATTCCTCAAGCATGTGTGCTAATAAATTATTATGAGCCCTTTTACATGGGGTGCTCCTCATCTAATTTTTACTTTATCCTTATTTCATGGCTGGAAAGAGTCAAATCTGCCACTAATTGATACCCCTCTTGATTTCATCAAGTTGGGAACTCCTTCTAGACATTGATTAATTGCCTTTTTTGGGGATGTGTGCAAGGGTTTATAACTTTGAATATAGAAAAAAAAAAGTTCAAAAATTGGAACTAGGTTGAGAATGGACTACTCACTAATTGGGGGTTCTAATTATAGTATATTATAATGTGGCAGGATGATCGTGGAAAAGGGACAGCCACAGAACATGTAATTGATTATCAAATTCAACTTTCATTTTACGTGAATTTTATTATTTATTTATATAATTGTATTTGTGTGGTGATCAGTTATTTCATTTGTTTATATAACTTAAATAACATTGATTTTCATGTTGAAATTGTATGTAGTCGGTAGGCCATGTTGATCGTGATTCCGCCAATGAGGAGGGGTTGTATTCATCCCCTCATCCGATGGTATTAATAAAAATAAAGATCATTAAAGCGAACAAGGAACTTGATAGCTTGTTAGACCGTCCAAATCAAACTCCTGACGTCCTAGAAAGGATCAATCTCCTTTTGTCACAGCTTAACAAATATAAGGTAATAACCATAATTTAAAGTGTTTTTTTTAATGTACTCATATGTTCAATTATGAAACTATGTTTTTTAACTTTTACATGATCTCACGAAAAAAACATTTTCTTTTTTATAAAGATATTTTTGGAGCCTGTTTAGCTTGGTGTTGGTAGTATTGGCGTTGCAGAGATGTCATAGAGTCCTAACGTGGGTTATCATACAACTGATAAAGTATTGTTTACTTCTCCATCTTTCACACCTAATTTAGATAGGAGCCATGAAATGCACCATCAGGCATCCCCATAGTGGTCGGGCTCTAGAGGTGGTGACATAGATAAAGATGATGATGTGGTTGACATGGTTGCATTTACTGGAGCAAGATGTCTGACCAGCACACGGACCTTTCCGTGCACATTTTTGGTCGACGATAACAGACTTCCATTAAAACAAATAAGACTCCCAGGTATTTTTTCATATTTTAATTGTTTCATGTTGTCCATCTCATACACAAATCATCTATATTCTTATTTTTAAATTAATGATTATATATTTTTGTGTGTAGGAAACGACCATTTTTATAGGCACCTAGAGAGCAAGGCCTTGTTGATTTTTGGGGCAACCTTATGCATGAGGTGGAATTGCCATAATTCCAACCTAAAAAAAGAACTTATGGATTATCGTGAAGTCCTCTTTGGAGTAGACAAGTTCAATAAAAAAAATGGCCACCTTTGCAACAGGAGAATATTTAAAATATACGTTGGATTTTTATAGATGAAGCTTGGAAGAAAACCCTAGTTATGAGAGTCCTCCCTTGATTCCAGAGAGGGAGTGGAAGGCAATCATTGATAATGAAAAAGAAAAGATATTGAAAAAATCAAGAAAAAAAATAACCGGTACCCCAAGGTAAATTAAAATATTTTGATTTCAATACCTTTCATTTTCTTTAGATCTAAATAAAAGTGTGGTATATAACATACTTGAAAATTTTGATGATAGGTTTCCTGACACTTCGAAGGCAACCAAAGCAAGGATTTCCAAACATGGCCAACACAAGCTAGGCCAGGGCGGCTACTCAAGGTTACAGTCACCAATCGTAAGTACCCAAACATCTTAAGAACATTATTTGTATCGCCTTACAACTTTCAGTTTATTACAGCCAAAAACATTAAAAAAACATGCTCTTATGCAATGCATGGCGACGACTTCAGAACTGAAACCATGAGGGAAGACCTCCAACTTGGTTACAAGTATGGCTATAAAGCCATGATTGATCGTAGGAAAAGCATGGGGAAGACCCCAAGAATCAGTTTGTGGGATAAGGTAAATAAAAATTAGTCTACATTAACCTTTCACTACTTATAAAATACATAAATGTTTGATATTGTCCATAACTTTAATGTCTTTCTTTGTTTTAATCATGGGAGCAGCACTATCAATGAAACCATCAGCATTGGACAACAAAGCGTTGATAGTGAAGTGCGGCCAGAAGATCATGGTGCTCCCCAGCAGCCCCATCCCAGTGGAGTACAACCCCAAGATGTTCATGTGACTGAGGCCCACAACGGTAAAATGGTTGTATATTAACTATACTTAATAATTATGTACTTATAAATTTTGTACTTCTAATTTTTATTACTTATACATTTACAGTTTTGTCCTTATAAATTTTTTCGTTTCAATGGCAGATAATGACATAGTTAAGCCTCCTCGACCTAAATATGATCAGGATAACAGGGAAGCCATTCCAATGGTGTTGACTAGTGAACCAGCAGGTAAATAATTGCATTGCAGAGGGTTTTTTAATATTAATGAACTGCTTCAATGATATTTAAAAATTGGCCATATAAATTTAATTTTTTTTGTTTTTGTAGGTGATGGCCCCTCACAGCAGCCTCCTCGACCTAAACATGATTAGGATGATTAGGAGAACAGGGTAGCAATTCCAACAGTGCCGACTAGTGGACTAGCAGGTAAATAATTACATTGCAAAGGTTTTTTCTAATATTAATGAAACACTTCAATAATATTTAAAAATTGGCTATATAAATTTAATATTTTTTGTTTTTGTAGGTGATAGCCCCTCACAACAGCCTCCACGTCGTGGGTACGAGACCAAGCATGCTCAACGTGAAAGGACTGAAGCAACATCAGTTGTTGAAGAGCACCCAGTAAACAAAGACATGGACATGGATGAATTACTTAAGAACTAGAAAACACAAAAGAAGACTAAAAGAAATTGATGATGTATAATAATTTTATAAGACATATAGATGTACATTATATAGCTAGTATGTTTGTAACATATTTTGAATGATAAATCTCATTTATAAAAATTGTTTTTTATGACGTATGCCTTTGAATAATAAACTTCATTTATAGCTTTGCAATCACTTTTTATCAATTTTGAATATTTTTAAT
>ML787573.1:422682-442330 GCA_009831015.1 Picea engelmannii
GGGGGGGGGGGACGGGCCATAGGATCTTCCACCTTCACGTGGTTGGCTCTGTTTAGTAGAGAAAAAATTATTGGAGTTGTTTATTCTTGGAGGAAACCTCTCTCCATCCAACGGAGCAACAACATAGTCAATGTTGACTTCGTTGTTGCTCCTTCATGTTGAGAGAGATTTTCTCCAAGATCATATGGCTCCAATAAATTATTCTTGAAACCAAGAGGATCTTATTCAGGTCGTCACATCTGAAATGTGTGTGTGTGTGTGTCACTATTTAATCTCCTCTCATATGGCTTTTACAAAAAAGAATATCAATAGTGTTTACTATTTGCAATCTTGTCGGTTTTAATTTCTATTAGGATTTATTGACACGTCTTAAAAGTATTTATTAGTTTTTACTAAAATCTAAATATAATTATGTTTTTATTTACTACAGTATGCATTTCACGCATTTGCAGATGCTCTATATGTTGTATCAATGCAATGCTACACATTAGAATATCAAAGATCAAGTATGTCTTGTCTTTTTTCTTCTTTTTATGACTTCTTAAGGTTCCTTTTATTTATTTATTTTTACAATACCATCATTTGTGGGCCACTATGGGGCCAGTCATTCTATCTAATGAACCACACCCAAGTATGTAGCATATATGATTCCCTTTAGTTCATCATATCATATGATTCACACAGCTAATCTAATACTTCAACTTGTTTTTTGTGGTTGTGTATAAGTAATCCCCTGGATATCATAGTATAAGCATAACTATAATTATGCAATAGAGTATTTGAAATGAATGAGATATACATACCACTTCCGAGTAGAAATTACAAATCATAGGCACCAAATAACCTAAATACTCATCCCGAGTTCCAAGAAGATGAAAATCAAACATCCCACTAGCCTAAAAGTGCATAAGGGGTTGGGTGTGTTACACCAATAACATCTATACACTCCTATGATATTTATTGTAATATTTATTATTTTTTTGTAGATTACTTCTTTAGAACCAAAGGAAATTATTCCACCCTTACCTCTAGAGAAAGAGAAACTTGAAAATGAATTAGCTCTAGGAATTTCTACCAATCTATTAATCGGTGTCATTCCACCAACACTTGGAAGTTGCACCGCACTCGAATCATTGAATCTATCTAACAATTCCTTAGAAGGTTCCATTCCATATTCACTTGGGTATCTACAAAATCTCATGGACTTGGATGTGACCCCAATTGTTTTCATTAACATTGACACGAACACAAGAATATCTTTGGAAACGCTTGAATCCCAATGGGAGAAATATTAATTAATCGACAAATCATTGCTAACACAAGATGAGATCAAATATATTGCTTATTAAATTTGAGAAATTTATTGTGAACAACAATTACTAGCTAGCGAAAGTTCAAAGACTTGGCTAGATAAACAAGGAATCAAAACTTCAAATTGAAAACCAACCTATCCTCTAAATGAAATATCTCTTACTATCATTTTTCTGAAATATATTATTGTAACATATACAAAGGGTGAAAAAAGGGGAGTAATTATACTAGAGAACATGGGGCAAATCTAAAATGGGAGCAAGAAGTGGTATGGACAGAACAATCAACTTTAAATTTTAAACAGAGGCGCAAAATGATTTGGAACACATTTGGAGGGTTGTTAAATATGGCAGAATAGTTTAAATTGGCTAGAAGGAGTTCTAAAATAGCGGCGATGGAAAGAAATCAAATATCAATGGTTACGATTGTGATCGAGACAGATCAACGACTGGTGTGCATTGTGGGCTTGGAAAGTGCACAGAGGTTAATTCCATAAAGTGGTTCTGAAATGGAAACCATGGGTTTTGAAGGTAAAGACGTGTCAGCACAGGGAAGATTGTGGAGCAGAAAATGGTTTACATTGAAACCATTGACCCGTCGCTCCGAAAAGTTAAATATTATAAAGTTGATGTGAGTTTTTTTTTTTTGTTTATCTTTGTCAAAGCGGGAACTAATATTGTATTTGTTGCAACTGTCACCTTCGACCGAATTTAGAATTCTCAGCCGGGTATTTTTCCTTGCTACCATGGATCCCATTGTGCTTGAAGTATATGAACAAAGCCCAGAAAATAATGAAGAAGCTTTAATCGATAGAGATAATGATGTTTGTGACCTTGAATTCATTGTTTCTCCTATTTCTCAATTAAGAAGTAACTCATATGACATTGGAGAGAAAGGTTTGTCATTTTTGGAGTCTGTCCAAGATTCTCTCATTTTGTATGCAACTGAATTGTGTTTTCAGTTTCTTGAATTTACAAGATGGTGTGCATAGCAATACTCGGAGTCAGAAAGAGTTGTAATTGATAAAAAGGGGTCTAAAGTCTTGTGTAAAATTGATGTTGTGTTAGTCAGGGAGTCATCAAAAATTCCTAAGTCTTTCTCTGATAATTTTGAACCTTTCGATGAGGAAAAAATGATTAGAGTCTACAGGGAGTGTCAACCATAGATTAAAACTATGTTTTTAAGAATGATTATCAATCTTGATCAGTTCCCACAAACTCTGTCTTTACCCTTAAGCATCGATATCATGGTCAGTGAGGTTCAACGTGTCTACTCTTTGTTAAGTCGGGTTTTAGGTCTTAATAATGATAGATTCGTAGTTGAGGTCATGTTAGGTTTCCTGCTCAAATTCTTCCAGTCAAAGTCAAGTCAAATTGTCTTCATTAATTTTGATGAGTTCCTAGTTGATACCATCCACAAATAGCTAGTGAACTTCCACTGTCTTAGACACTTATTTTCACCAGCAACAATGCAAAGATCCCTGAAGCAGAATCAATATATATTGAAAGAAACGAGATGAATTCAGTAATTTTTATCAATAAAGTCATGTCAAATGCCTACCAGATGATTTTCAATGTTAAACTACCAAGAGTTATTTAAGAAATGAGAATTCACCGGCAGAATCCAGAAGACAGAGTAGGACACTGGACCCTTTTCATAAATTCTATAATAATATGGGTATATGGATTTCATGAGTTTTATTATTTGTTGCCCATCTTTTTGACCCCCTAAATTTTTTCTCTAGAGTTCATAAGATAGAAAATCATCTCTGAAACTGAAAATTTCATCAAATATCATAGAGCAAGCAATATAAAGTTTCCTTTTGTTATTGTCCCATTCATTGTAACATCCAGAACATGTCTATCACAGGTTGAGGCAAAGCTCAAAGATTTGTTTTTTGCACAAATGCCAGGTAAAAAATATGATCCTCATTAGATCATATCTAAAAGGAGGCAAATGAAAAAGAATGCTACATATGAGCATGAGCCTATTGAAGGCCTAGAGAGTTTTGTAAATCTTGAAGAATGTGTGGATGTTGAAGCCCCTGTACAAAAGGCACAATCATAGCAGAGTATTCCAAAGGCGGTAATTAAGGTTCCAAAATCTAGTACACAGAGTAAGAGGATTTTTTCAAAGGCAATGGACATAGAGCCTGAACACACTGCCAGAAAAAAAATGAAAACCATACAGACATAGTAGTATGTAGACTTGGAAGATAAAGGGCCTAAAGAACAAACATGTTTAGACATGGTGGAGAGTGGCACAAGTGTAATTGAAACCAGAGATGATCAATTGGAAAATGAAGGTAGTTCAGGAGCCTTCCATAGCCAGAAATACTATTTTTCTAAGGCCTCAAAGGAATCCTACCATTCAAAGGAATATTTATCTAAATTGTATGCAGAAAAGAGAAAGGAATCACTAAGTGAGATCATGAATCTAATGCCTGAGGTAAAGAAATCTTCCCAACACAAGTCTTCATTATTCACAGTCAAAGACACAGAAAGGAAAACATTCAACATTTCCATAGCAGAAGAAGATAAGGTCTCTAAGATAAAAATAAAGTATGATTATATCAGTGCCCCAGATAAGGTTCAATTCCACAGGCAGACTAGTGACCTGCTATATTCAGATTATTTAAATTTCAATTTGAAAAATGCAAAATTAGCATTACTAGCTACCAAGCTTGAATGTCATCTTAGGCAGGAAAAAGTAGCAAGTAAAGCATGGTGGATTCAAATAAAGAAACTTGAAGCTGATGACCCCAAAGCAATAAAAGCCTTGCTGGATGAGAAAGACAAAGTGATTTTGAGCCTGAAGAAAAAATTGAAAATGCCTGCTACAGAGCATCCACAGACTATGGAACTTGTAGCATTGGAACACAAAAAGGAATATTTCAAGAAACAATCACTAGATTTTCAGGCTAAATTTCTGCAACTAGAAAAGGAAAAATTAGAATGGTCAAAAGAAAAGACAGAAATGGCAACTAGAGTCATAGATTGGTCTTCTATTGTACCCTATGTTACACCCTTTGCTACTGAAAGAAAATCAGGCATTGACACTGTCCAGGCAATGTCTCGGGTTAGCTTAAAGGATGGGGAAATAAAAGAATTGAAAGAGAATATCAAGAAAATTGAACAAGAGGCACAAAAAAGGGATGAAAGTGTATCACAGCTTAAAAAGGAAAATGTAGTCCTTCATGAAAAGGTGAACAAGCTAAACACCAGGCTTAAAGGAAAAAGTTTGTTACAAGGAGCCAAGCACATCATTTGGGACTCCATATCAGGTGAGGTTACAAAACTCGGGACATATCTAAATTATGTTAATGATAAGGACAACATTGCAGTTTTGGCTAAACAAAGATGCAAAGTTATTAATGAAACTTTATCAAAAAGGCCAGCAGAATGGGCCCAAAACGCTATCAATATCCTTAATACAATGCCCTCATCAAGTTTGCAGAAAATTGGGGTCAAAGATAGAACTGCTTTGATAATATGGGCTAGAAGAATCACAACCAAGCACAACCTCTTGAATTCAGTCTAGAATAAAGCAACCCAATTGGAAAAGAGTGTTCAGGATTTTAAGGATTTGTTTGAAGAACTATTTATCAAAGGTCTTCCATCATTATGGGATGGAAAGGGAAAGTTACATGAACAGGAAGCCTACAATGCACCCTTGACACAAGTGAGGATGGATCATTCTAGGTTTGAAGACTTAGATGAAGTTTTAAAGGGGTCAACTATGGTAGAAATGTTAGCCATAGATTTTGAAATTTTGAATAAATTTAAGATAATAAAATTAGGCTTGCTTGTCATGTCGTATGCCTCTTGCATCGATTTGGAAATTTTAATAAAATAAATGGTGAATTATGATATTCCTTTTGAATTACAGTGGAAGGAAATAATAAGATTGGGTAAAACTAAATGTATATTTCCAGGTCCTAGTAAATGACCATCCAGCTGTCAACAGAGTATGGGTCCAGACATCATCCAATCAGATTAAGACACTACCAATGTCAAAGGGGAAAAGATAAGGATAAAGCTGTTGAAATATCTCAAGGATCCCGATTTTCTAAACTACTACTTTTTTATAAATATTGTAACACGTAATGTACAAAGGGTGGGAGAAAGTTGGATGAATTGAGTATTCTGAGAGTCTTTGTACTGTAATATTTTCCTGAAGAATTAATAAAGTTGGGTGATCCAAGGCTTATGGAATCCAATCTTGCTTCAGAGATTCATGTGCCAGTGACTGTGTAGCATGTTCACTTCAGTGTATGTTCTTCATTTAGTTTATTGCTATGTTTCCATATCTGAATGATATTCAATTAAAATATTGTTTAAGAATTCATCATGTTGATGCTCTGTCACATAGTTTAGAATATCAATGGTGTTTTCTTCTGCTAAAACAATTTAAGAAATTTCAAAATCTGATTTCTTAAAGTGTTGATTTATGTTTTTCTTCCATCCTTTATGCTACAATGACATTTAAATTAAACCAACACACAAATAGTGTC
Source organism: Picea engelmannii (assembly GCA_009831015.1). Lineage (NCBI taxonomy): Eukaryota > Viridiplantae > Streptophyta > Pinopsida > Pinales > Pinaceae > Picea > Picea engelmannii. The sequence goes on from ML787573.1 coordinate 428,507, forward strand.
TATCTTGCCTCTAAAGCCTTTTCCCATTAATTGACAGATTACCCACATATTCATAAGCTTCAACCTTTTGTCTCCATGTCCAATGGAAATCTCACAGGCTTAAACATCGAATCCCATCCAAAAATTTATTCACAATCCAAGGACCTAACCTCAAGAAAAAAAAAAAAAAAATCAGTCCTTTCAGTGACTGATTTGGGAGACAGCCCACTCTAAGACTGGAAGGGTTAGATTCCAGTTTCTAAAGTTGGTTTGTGGTTACCTTTGGGTTTATTTTCTCAGCCTAAAGAAATTACGAAGTGATAACAGAATTGAAGGATAAATTCTATTGCTTTTCAATGCAATGCACATTGCATCCAAATGCTTAATGCTTTTATGTCAATATGTCACGCTTTTTGGAAATTATTTTCCACTTTAATTGCCCTACATCTTCACTAAGGTTTGCATGCATTTGTGTTTGTAACTTTGTATATCTTTTGTGACTGAAACATATTGTAACCATGACAAAGAAAAATAATATAAATATAGAATGAAAAAAATTGAAGTCGCAACATACAATTCCAGAGTATTCTCTTACTGTATTGCATAGGGTTCACTCCTAGTTATGATTTCCACTTAATGTGGCTATCTTTTAACATTTAAGGTGTCAGGACTCACTAAATGGATTCTTCCACTATATATTTTGTATGTTTCAACAAAGGCCTTCCCAAAGGTTCCAACTTATTTTGATCTTTGGATATATGTGGTCAAAATTTCAGACATTGGTTCGGTATACTTTTTGAGATATACCCTGTGGAAGTTAGGGTTCCTTAATACTCCTGAAATCAGTTTCAACTGGGTCAATTTGGCATTTTCACTATAACTTATTTTCTGGGATGTTTCATACCATGAAATTTTGAGGAGATGGAGGAAAAATCTTTGGGTACATGTTGGTTCACTATAATTCATGAGATATGCCTTGTGGAAGTTAGGGTTTATTAATAGTCCTAAAATCAGTTTCAAACAGGTCAATTTGGAATTTTCGCTATAACTTCTTTTCTGGGACTTTTAAGAGTATTAAATTTCCAAGGATCTCAGGAGACATACAAAAGTACCTTAGGTAAAAATTTCAGAATTTAGTTCGCTATACCTTCTAAGATATACCCTATGGAATTTATCGTTTCTAAATGGTCCTGAAATCAGTTTCAAATAGGTCAACTTGGCATTTTCTTTCTAAATTTTTTTCTGGGACTTTTCAGACTATAAAATTTTCAAGGATCTGAGGAGACATACCGAAGTACCTCAAGTAAAAAATTTAGAATACCATTTCAAAAATTGGATATGTGCCATGTTGTACAAGTTATTTCTTGGGAAGAGGCCAAAAATAACAAGCTTTTGAAAGTTACCATAAATTTCATTTGGAAATCCAAATTTTGGATAGACCTAGTGAAGGCAGAAGTAGCAAGTAGACTCAGTGAAGGTAATTTGAATGTTATCATATTTTGAAGAAGTTAAATGTACTAAAGAATAAATTGTTACTTGAGCGTTGGTGGTACTTAAACAAAGATATTTGTCTCTCTTGATAAGTTGGTGCTTTGGGACTGGTGTCTACGAAGATCTGTAAGAGTAGGTTGGTGCCTAATAGGGTTTATACCAGTGGGGATTGGTTTCTCCAGTATGTTGGTGCCTATAAATATTTGTAACAGTAGGTTGGTGCCTACAAAGAATTATAAACATGATTTTTGTGGTTTTATATGGAAAGGGTTTCCACATAAATCGTGTGTTCCATGTTTTGCAGTTAATATATCTCATATGTAATTGCTTTCATATGGTTGATGAATGTTTGAAAAAGTAAAAAAAAAATATCTTATACTGATTCACCCCCCCCCTCAGTATAAGTGTGTGCTCAACATAAAATCCTTGACCTTTTCTTTGGGCCCCATGGTAGGAGCAAATAACTCGACCATTAATGCCCCAATAGTGGTTTCCTCTCCAAACTTATCTAGAACATACTTTTGAAACTTGGTCCAATTTGTTATAGATCTAACAAGTAGTTTGAAATACCAAGTGAAGGTTGAGTTTTCAAAAGTATAAGGAAAAATTCAACATATCGCATCCTCATGTTGTACATTCATTAACCTAATAACAATAATAAACTTCTTAATATGATCTTCGGGGGATCCAGATGTTTCTAGGTCATATTTCAGAGGTAATTTCTATGTATGTTTGGGTAAGTGGTGTAACAAACCAGGTTATTCCAAGGCATACCTATCCAACCACAGTTGAATATTATTTTCGTTATTATGTTCCATGTGCTTTGGTTCTTTGTCTAAGGATTTTGACTCTATATTTGATTCTTCTTCTTTGGGTTATGAAAACCCCTGATTCTTAGAATGATTACTTGCAGGAGGAGTTATTGTAGGGGTATTAGGAATAAATCCAAAGGGATGATTAATTTATTGTAAGGCTAGATCCACTAGGTCGTCAACCGTGTGTACTAACGTATGCTCTGATGTAGACACAATGGATTCAAAAACTCCTCTCCTTCGAGGAAGAAAAGGTGTTGTGGGAATTGCCCCAATAAAATGAAATTCCAAATATTCTTCCCAGAGGATAGCCTCCCAAGACAACAGGTAAAAGTAATTCACGGTGTTAAGTTCTCTAAGAACTAATTCTAACAAGAGGCCTTATTATTTTATTACTTTTAGAGAAAAAAATAAGTATAAAAGAGGGATAATAATTCTTCTTCAAAAGATAACAAAGGTTGAATATCATTCTGAAAGGGGAGAGTTGCGAAATAAGTTTCAAATCAGCTTAGCATTTTCAAGATAACTTATTTTCTGGGATGTTTCATATTGTAAAATTTTGAGACGAAGGTGACATATCTGGAAACATGTGATAAAACATTCAAAAATTGGTTTTCTATACTTTATGAGATATTCCCTGTGGAAGATAAGGAATATCTCAGAAAGTATAGCAAACCAATTTCTGAATTTTTTATCACATGTTTCTAGATATCTCACCTTCGTCTCAAAATTTTATGATATGAAACATCCCAGAAAATAAGTTAGCATGAAAATGCCAAGTTGAATTGAAACTTATTTCTCAACTCTCCCCTTTCAAAATGATATTCAATCTTTGTTCATCTTTGCTTTGTGGAGATGTGGACAGGCGGTTTTGGAACAACCAGCTTGTCATTCAGCAATCAACCCGACGCTGACACATAGTCCTCAATGGAAACCGTGGTTTGGATTTCGAGACCACCCTTCAGAATTATCCCCCGCACAAATTCAAATTCTGCAATGCTTCATGGTCGTCAATTCTAATGGATCGTGATCAAAGTTACTAATGCCCGCTCTAATTTATTTCTTCACCAAATTTAACTGCTTTGTGCCTTTTTTAACCTTCCAGACAATATATGTGTGTGTGTGTGTGTGTGTCTGTGTGTGTGTCGTCATTCTTGTGAAGCTCTTCCTAAGTTGTCATTCTTGCGACGATTGTCCTTGGTTGTCTCTCTTACAACAATCTTCCTCGGTTGTTGTTCCTGCAACGAGTTGTCATTTTTGAGACGATTGTCCTAGGTTGTCTCTCTTGCGACGATTGTCCTAGGTCATCTCTCTTGCGACGAAATTCCTTCGTTGTTGTTCTTGAGATGATTTTCCTAGGTTCTCTCTCTTCCAATGATTGTCCTGGGTCGTCTCTCTTGCGACGATCTTCCTCAGTTGTCATTCTTGTGACGATTGTCCTAAATCATCTCTCTTGTGACAAGTACGTAGGTCATCTCTCTTGTGAAGACGTTCGTAGGTCATCTCTCTTGTGATGACCTTTATAGGTAATCTCTCTTGCGACGTTATTCTATGTTTGTTGCACATTCGACGGGATACGATGCAACGTTTGAGGGGTTTAAGATTCATCGCACTCTCCACGACATAACGTCGCAAGAGCGTAGAAATGGTCGTCACAAAGTGACCCAAATTTACTAGTGATGGGTTGGCTGATTACATTGACAGTGGTCGTGACACCACATTTCTCAGTACATTTGAGAAGGAGTTGGACAAATTAGCAGGCACATAGTTGAATCCTACTACCTTCTTTCCACCAAATTGTTGCCTACAAAACAAGGGATCAAAAACTTGGTTTATTTGGATTTCCTTCGTTATCAGTGTGGCATAGAGGGAGTCAATAGGTATTGGGGATGGTGGAATTATAACTTCGCTATGGGATACAGGAAGTCATATGATTTATAGATCGCCTCAAATTTTAATATTGGTTGGCAGAGTTGTGACAGTGATTGTTCTGTTTCATTTTTGGAATGTCATGAGAGGAGATGATGACACTTATTCTATAGGGCGGGTCAAAATTTCTTTTTCGATACCCATAATCAAGTTCGACAGCAGATTTGTAGACTTTGACTTCACTTGGATGTCATCGCAGGATATGAATTGTGGTAGTGGATTTATCCCTTACAAGTATTTCAGCTTGGGGTTCCAGGAGGGGAGGATGCAGTTTGGGCACGATGGGAATACAGTTATGATCAGAGTGGCACAATGTCAACATGGTGGTTTCTTTCTGAGATTAGGTTAGGGCCCTGGGATTACATGGTTTGGCAGTTCAGTTATTGATAAAGAGGGGAGAGTCGGTTATTACTTTCAGGATTTTTCTCATATTGTGCTTTGGGTTGGTTCCTTAGAAGAGCATTTCTTTGAAGGGTTGATTGAGTTTCTTATAGGGTATGATTTCTCTACCTATCAGTAGTATTCATGTGGCCTCTTGTGTTATTACCTTATAGGATTTCTATGAGCAGAGGATGCTTCGTATATTCCAGGTTGGTTTGAGATCCGGGAATCATTGTCAGTTCAGTTTAATTCAGCTTATTGATCGTAGGGTTGTTATGGCATTGCTTGAGGATAAGCAATCTTTGGGAATGGAACACTATAATGTCCCCATTTTTGGATCCCCTTGCTCTGCAGTTGGTGATGACCTTATGGGTTTATGTCAACCTGACCAGAGGGGTAATTTGAGGTTAACAGTGAGATCGGGTGGTTTGGAGGAGTTATATGATGCTTTCAGAGGTCTTCTTGTCATATTTTATCATCAGGACCATTCTCGCACAGTCAAATTTTGATTTCATTGCATTTTGATCGTTCTCGTAATTTGGGATTATTATTATTATTGAGCATAATTTAGTGGATTTCACTAAGGTTTTCATTTTAATAAATTATCTATGAGGGGTACCTTGGTGTAATAGCTCGTTGGAACTGGAATGAAGAGCTTTAAATGTTCGAGAGGATGAAAAGTGACTTCCAGAGCCCAAAAATGCTTTAAAATCAAATAAATCACTTTTTGGTGTAAAAGGGTTAATAAATTAATAAAGTGATTTTGCTAAAGATAAATTAAAAATTCACTTGAGGGTAAAAAGGTAAAGGGGTCAGCAAAAAGGTAAAAGGGTCAGCAAAAAGGTGAAAGGGGAGATAAACGAAAGATGAGAGCTCATTTTCTCATTATCTTGATGATTAATTATGATATTTGGACAGCGCTTGGAGCCTTTGGGTGAAACCCTTGTTTGGATTGGTTTCGGTGGTGAGAGATTCCACCCTAGCTAATCAAGTTTCGGTGGTGAAAGATTTCAACCTTGCTATTAGGAGGGGAGATCATTCAAATCTTCCACTTCCTTTCATTTTTGAGGAGATTGATTCATATTTGACAGTCATCCAAGGTTTGTAGGGACCATAATTTTGTTGGAGGAAGATGAATTATATTTCTGGAGCTTACAATGCAATAGTAGCGGTCGTGTTCTTTCCTAGGAATTTTGTATTCTTCCTGAGGGACCACCACTACCTTAGGGAGGCCAATTTTATGTTTAAGGAGGTTGTATTTCCTTGCCTGGGCCGAGTTCTTTGTTATCTATCTGAGTTACATTGTTTAGTGGTTGAATTCTTTGTTGTTGGTCGAGTTCTCTATATCTAGGTCGAGTTACATTGATGTGGGGGGGGGTCTTATGAAGAGGGGGTTGTTTCCTTGCTGGTGAGTCGAATATTCATAAAGGAGGTCGTATCCTCCTCCATTGGGATCAAGTTTACTATTGTGGATGTGTAGGAGGGGGATGCATTCAATATTGACAGCAAATTGTATGGTTTGGAGGTATCTACAACAAGTTTTTAAGTCTCAATCTCTTGTTTTATAACCCAACCAATAATGCCATCAATGGCAAGTATATTCAATACCAAATTTGTGAGTAATTTGTTGTGTAAAGCTTCAGATTGGAATTAATAATAAGATGGGCAGTTCGGGTATATTATTTTTCTATTGTAATAGTTTCTTTGACACTAGTTAATTAATACTTTGGTTGTTATAGTTTGCATGTGTTATGCATATTTCCTTGGCAATAAATCCTCCTTTATACATTGCAAAACCACATAAAAATAAATTAGCAAATAGAGACATAAAGAGCAGCAGAAAAAGGGTCTTTTACCACGTCGACAAAGTGTTTGACATAAGTCCATAACCATCAATACACTAGAAAACACAACAACAACAAAGAGGGGGTAATTACAAAGGCGTGAGGGTATGCTACCAAAGTGTTTGACAAAAACATTGAACCAGAAATACACCTATAATACTATAGCAACTAGCAAGAGGGGAATTTACAATGGGTATTGGGCATAAGGATGAATTGTTTGACATAATTCATGAACCAGAAGAGCACTAAGAAACACTACAGTTGCAATAAGAGTGATTTATATTGGTATTTGGGCTTGTTTTTCAAGTGTTTGACAAAATTACTGAGCCAAAAACCCACTGGGATATTGCAGTAGCAAGCATAGTGTAGTGTCCCCAAGGCCGAGCCCTGTCGTAAATCATGTTCTGAAAGGAATTGTAATTATGTTTTATAGGCTGGTGAGCCAAGTTTTTATAAACTGGTGCCTTATGTGTTTGTTAGGCCAGGGAGCCTAAGTGTTGAACGCCAGGAGCCTACTGTTGTATATGTAATCATGCAGAACAATTAATAAAAATTTGTAAACACCGCCAGGTGCAGACCGACCATGATGAATGAGTGAAAGGGGTGCTACAATTTGACCTGAGTTCTACAGAGAACCTTTGTGCATCCCTGTGATCCGAAAATTCTGTGTCTGGCTCTGAGAAAACTCGTGTATACCTCTGTACTGAACCAGAAGCCTGTGATCGATTCTGAAAGAGTCGGTTTCACCTCTGTTTTGAACCGGAAAAGCCTGTTTTGTGTCTGGAGAATCCGTGTGCATCCACTGCCCGAGATTGAGCCTGTGCGTAAGATCCTTGTTTCGAAGCCATGACCGTGAGATCGATTTTCCATCGCTGAACTAGTTTGAGGAAGCCTATGTCTGTTTCCCGTGGGTTGTTGTGGCCACGCAGTGCTGGACTGCATATGGCTTGTGACCAGTTGTGAAAATCTCTGTCTCCAGGTGAGAGTGGTGTTGAGGTTGGATGAACAGGTGGTTTTGGCCTATGAGTGTCTCTCTCTAGAGGAGAGAGTACGTAGAGGAAGGAGAGGACTCCTGGAAGGAACCCTGTAGCTGCCACAGAGCCCAGAGACTTCTGGTCCGGTCTGTTGCTGTAACGCAAGGCAAGGGAGGTTAGCAACCGAAGGACTGTCCAGGTGACAGAGAAGGTGTATACTCCTGGGGTGGAACAGGCATGTGGGGAATGAGGGTCTATGGGCAGTGAGCATGAGAGGTTCCTGGGAGAGAATCCCATCCTTGTGGTTGTGTGTTGTTTTCCCTGTAACCTCAGCCTAGCCTAGGATTTCTTATCTTGAGGTGGAGCTTAGTCCCAGCTCGGGGGTGACCCACTGCTGAGTTGATGAGCAGTGCGGTCTAAGGCTAGGAGGTTCGTGGAAGGCCTGCACTTGGTTGGTGGAATCTACCACTATTAAAAGATAAGTATCTGATTATGCTTTAATCATGTTTTGCATGATTGTGCCGCTTATGTTATCATGAATTCCGTTGTGTGTATGAATTAATATTAAATGCTATTGATTGTTAATTATAGCAGTAAATAATAAGTTTACTCTGAGCTTAAATGTATTTCTTTGTTTTAAATGCATGTGATTAATTGTGAGTGCGAATGTTGTTATTCTGCGTAGTAACACCTACACAGTAGTGAGTGAAAGGGGTGCTACAGTTTGGTATCAAAGCCAAGGTTTCGACACTGAGCCTAGATGGGCCAGTTGAGTGGTCTTTGGACCTATGGTGAGAGGAGAAATTGTGTCTGGAGGACCAATTTTGGACCTTGGTATGGTCCGGAGTGTCAAGGAGTTACTTGACCCTGCCTATAAGCTTAGGAGGTATAGCGGTGTTGTGAAACCGCAACCGGTGTGGTCTATGGCCACAGGGAGAGAGGAATCCACACCAGCAGTGTTGGAGCCTTAGGATTGGTTCAGGAGGGAAGGTGACCCCTCGTGACCGTCGGATCTAGAAAATATGTGCAGGGATTAAAATCCCTTTTGAATTGCACAGGAGTGTGGGAATCGTGATACGCGAACTCCCGAAAACCCGAAAACCCGAGAAGATCTATGTTGTAGATCTGGGAGGACGGCTCGACCGTTAGATCTAGCAGAGTCGCGCTCGAGTTAGTCGCGAAAACTTTTCAGATTTCGCAAAGTCGTGAGAGGAAGTGAGGAAGGTGAACACCTCCGAAACCCGAAACACCAAACGAAACTACACCATAGATCGTAGGAAGGTGGTTGATCGTTCGATTCAGCTGAGGAGTAAACCATAATTTCGGGATTTCAGCAGATGGAAGTTCGATATGTGGGGTGCACGAACTCCCGATGCCCAAAACGCTAAAATGATCTGCGTTGTAGATCTGAGAAAGATCTAACCGTTGGATTTCATTTGGAATGGACGTGGACACACAGGTGTGTACCATGTGCCAGTGAGTCAAGAATACAAGCGAGAGTGGTGGGACCTGAAGACATCACTGAAGGTGACGTGGACCCTCCTGAATGTACCATGTGCCACGGTGGTGAAGGGCGACAGCTGTGCTATGGACCTGGAGAATAAAGTAAATTCGCGATTTTGAAATTCGCAAAGGAGGAACACGAAGGCTCAACACTCCAACTCGCGAAGTCACGAGTTGGCGAAGAAGTGCTAGCACTTAGCCCTAGCCTACAGTCATGTGTAGCAGGCGCTAGCGAGGAGGGAGCCAACCTCATGTCGCATCTCGGGTATAGGTGTTTGGAGGAAATGAGTCGAGGGTCTTCGACTCACGAACTCGCGAGATCGCGAGTTGCGAAAGGGTGACTTTGGTTACGAATATTTAACTGTTGGATCTTCATGGACCAAGATTATGAAGTTCCGAAGTCCCAAAATTTGCAGAGCCGGACAGAGCTCAGAAAACTTGTGAAGTCAAAATGTTTTTCTTGTTCACGTTGGCTTATGAATGTTGTAAGTTTTCTTGAAGGGTTAAGGCCTGACAAACTTCGATTGGCTGCACGTCGTGTGTGCAGAGCTCAACGAGTGTCAGGACAGCCGAAAACTGACACCGAGTATGGAATTGAAAGAGGTACAGATTGCCTTCGAAACAGAGGACGAAAGGGTAGGAAGGAATTTCAACCTGGGAGTCGAAGGAACAAACTCTAATGGGCACGGAAAAGAGATGGATAAGGAATAACATATGATGAAACTCATTGAAAGATTGCAAAAAGATGCCTAGGCTCGCCTAGCTGATAGTCGAAATCTCATGAAAATCAAGGATTGGCAGGGTGAATTCAACTTTAAAATGTTGAAGAGCCTGGAAAGAATAGAAAAGAAATTTGAAAAAGAGAGTGACACAAGCAGATCAAGAAGTGTCAGAACCCCTGAGAGGAGAAGAAGATCGAGGAGTGGAAGCAGACATTATTGTCTCTTCCCGAAGCATTCTGGCAAGGAGACACACAGTAGTTCAAGCATGTCCCCTACCAGAAAACACCAAAAATCTGGAAGGGATGAATTGAAAGGGGAAATCAACAATATTAAACCGCCTACATTCGATGGTGAACATAAGAAGGAAGAAGATGTTGAAACATGGTTGTTGGGTATGAAGAAATACTTCCAACTACAGAATTATTCTCCCCATGCAGAAAGAAGAATTGCAATGTACTAGCTGAAAGGAAAAGCATCCATGTGGTGGGATCAGTTGGTGCAGGTGCAACACATCAGAGAGAAAGAGGTCACGTGGAAGGAGTTTAAGAGGTATTTCGAGAAGAAATACCTGACCAAAAGATACTATGACAGAAAGATGAAGGAGTTCTTCGAACTCAAGTTGGGTAGCATGACCATTGATGAGTATGAATGAATTTTTCTGGAACTACTGAAGTATGCTCCGTTCATCAAAGACGAGGCTGTCAAAATTCAGAGGTATCTGAGTGGAATGCCACCTTCCATTGGTGACAAGATTCAATATGACAATCCTAAGACCATGGAAGAAACCATAAGAAGGGATAAATGCTTATAAGAACAAAGAGAAAAGCCTACCTTTCGGAAGGCTTGGGATGACCAGAAGAGGTTTAAGAAAGAACAGAGGTAGAAGGGAAACAGGCCTCCCTTTTTCAGGAACATTCCTTAGGGACAGTCATCTTTTAGAGAGCCTAGGAAAGTTGAAGGGAGTGAGTAGATGCCAAGACCGCCACCTATGGAGTGTTGGGGCTGTAAAGGGAATCATAGGTACAGAGACTGCCACCACAGAAAAGATAAAGCGAGAACTTTCCATACTGTTCAGCAAGCTGAAACAGTGGAGGATATGGGCCGCAGAATGTCGAGGATCTACGCAGCCCTGGACAATAAGCAAGCAGAATTTCAATCACACATGATTGAAGTGGAAGGTATGATCAACAACTGACCACTTGTTATTTTAATTGATTCAGGGGCTAGCCATAGTTATATAGATCCTAGAGTGGTGGAAAGTTTGCATTTAACAAGAAGCAAACATGAAAAGTCTTGGCTAGTGAAGTTGGCCACAGGAACCAAAAGGAAGGTCATTGAATTGGTTAAGTCATGTTCAGTAGACATGAAAGGAATGAGCATTAAGGCTGAATTGAACATTCTACCTTTAGGCTCATATGATTGCTTAATTGGGATGGACTGGTTGGACTAGCACCATGCCCTTCTGGATTGTCATAACAAGAGGTTTACATGCCTGAACAAAGAGGGAAATCAGGTAACAGTCCAAGGAATTCCCAGAGTCGTGGGTGTTAGGGAAATCTCAGCCATGCAGCTAAAGAAATGTTATCGAAAAGGCTGTTAATTATTTGCAGCTCAGGTGGAAGAAGCATCCCAAGATGTAGTCTCAAATCTGGAAGATCACGAGGCACTCAAAGAGTTCAAGGATGTATTTTAGGAGGTACCTGGACTACCTCCGAAGAGGGACATCGATTTTTCTATAAATTTGATGCCTGGAGCAGCTCCAGTTTCGAAGGCTCCTTATAGAATGAGTACGCCAGAGCTGAAAGAGTTGCAATTGCAGCTCAAAGAGCTACTAAAGAAGGGATACATTCACCCCAGCATGTCACCGTGGGGTGCCCCGGTCCTATTCATGAAGAAGAAAGATGGGTCGTTGAGGTTGTGCATTGATTTCCGATAGTTGAATAAGGTAACTGTCAAGAACAAGTATCCTCTGCCAAGGATCGATGATCTTTTTGATCAGTTGAAGGATGCGAAAATATTTTCAAAAATAGATCTCAGATCTGGATATCACGAAGTGAGAATAAATGATGAGGACATTAGCAAGACCGCCTTTAGAACAAGGTACGGTCATTATGAATTCATAGTGGTGTTGTTTGGACTGACAAATGCACCTGTTGTTTTCATGTGCTTAATGAATGGAATGTTCAGAGATTATTTGGACAAGTTTGTCATAGTCTTCCTGGACGATATCTTGGTGTATTCCAAGACAGAGGAAGAACATGAGCAACACCTGAGAATGGTGTTGCAGGTGTTGAGAGAACACCAATTGTACGCAAAACTGAGCAAGTGCTCATTTTATCAAAGGCAGATTCATTACTTGGGGCACATTATATCAAAGGAAGGGATCGTTGTGGATCCTGAAAAGGTTGAGGTCATTCAAGAATGGTCAGCACCAAGGAATGTGGCAGAAGTTAGATCTTTTATGGGTCTAGCAGGCTACTATAGAAGGTTTATAGTCGGATTCTCAAGGATAGCTCATTCTATCACTTCCTTGCAAAGTAAGGAGAAGAAGTTTCAGTGGACTGAAGAATGTGAGAGCAGCTTCCAGCAATTGAAGCAGCTACTAACCAGCGCTCCAATCCTGAAGATTGCAGATCCAAATATGGATTACGAAGTATGCACCGATGCGTGTAAGGAGGGGCTGGGAGGAGTTCTCAGCCAAGAGGGATTTGTAATTTTTTATGAGTCCCGAAAGATGAAAGAGCATGAAAGGAATTATGCCACTCACGATTTAGAGCTAGCAGCAATCATCCACGCCTTGAGGAAATGGAGACATTAGCTCATGGGCAAAAGATTCGAGTTGAGAATAGACCATAACGGTTTGAAGTATTTATTTGATCAGCTGACTTTAAATGCCAGGCATATCAGATGGCTGGAGTTTTTGTGCGAATATGACTTTGATATCAAGCATATCAAAGGGAAAAAAATAAGGTGGCTGATGCACTCAGTAGAAAAGTGCACGAATTACATGCTACAGCCATTAGCATGTACAGGACTGAGATTAAAGACAGAATTTTGGAAGCTGCAAATGTTGATTTGCAGTACAGAGGTTTAGTAGCAAAGCTATAGCAGTGTGAGAGACCACAGACCAAGGAAAGTTACATCTTGGGAATTGATGGCTTACTTCTGTATAAAAACGAAGTGTATGTACCCAATGTCCAAGAATTGAAGCTGGCAATTCTAAAAGAAATGCATAACATGGCTTATGTTGGACATCCTGGATATCAAAAGATTGTGGCAGCAGTCAAAAGCCATTATTTTTGGCCGGGTATGAAGAAATAAATCGATGAATACATCGCCAGATGTATGGACTACCAGAAGGTTAAGGCTGAGCATAGGCACCCAGCAGGGTTGCTGCAGCCTTTACCCATTCCTGAATGGAAATGGGACATGGTAACAATGGATTTTATCACCGGACTACCTAGAACAAGCAAGCAGCATGATTCAATCATGGTGGTGGTGGACAAGCTTACTAAAGCTACCCATTTTATTCCACTGAAAACCACCCACAGGGTAGTTGATGTTGCTGATATCTTTTTAAAAGAAGTTGCACGCTTGCACGGAATTCTTAAGACAAATGTGTCTGATAGGGACCCGAAATTCACCTCGAATTTCTAGAAAGGATTGTTCAATGGATTTGGAACGAATTTGAACTTTAGTACAGCGTATCATCTTGAGTCTAATGGTCAGACAGAAAGGGTGAACAAAGTAATAGAAGACATATTGAGAATGTATGTGATGGATAAACCATCAAGGTGGGAAGACTACCTGCATTTAGTAGAATTCGCCTACAATAATGGGTATCATACATCGTTGAAGATGAGCCCATTCGAAGCACTTTATGGAAGAAAGTGCAACACACCAGTAAGCTGGGATAATCCAGCTGACAGAGCAGTGATTAGGCCTGAGCTGCTCAAAGAGATGGAAGACCAAATGATAAGGATTAAACGGAATCTGAAAGCTGCCCAGGATAGGCAGAAAAGTTACGCTAACAGTAACAGAACCCATAGAGAATTCAAAGTGGGTGACCATGTTTTCCTGAAAGTGAAGACTAACAGGAGTTCCCTGAAGTTAGGAAGTTGCGCCAAATTGGCAGCAAGATTTTGTGGGCCATTTGAGATCCTGGAAAGGATTGGGCCAGTTGCATACA
>ML787573.1:450709-470642 GCA_009831015.1 Picea engelmannii
TATAGAATAAGTAGCACTGAGAATCTTGAAAGTAACTAACTACATGGAATTAAGTGAATAAGTGAGTAATCACCTCTATGCATTCAGGGAGGGGAACTTTATTTATGTTAGAGAAGGCATGGAAGAAAAGTCTCGCCATCGAGCCGGCCACTTTTGTCACTGAATTATATCAACCCTCCCCAAAATCCTTATGTTAACAGAGTTTAATAGAACTAGGAATTATTATATGGGGATCCCAAACCAATTGATATATCATTTATCTATCGAACCCAGTAGATATAATAGGTTTTAGGTTTTAAAAAAACTATTTGTTAACTGTAATTTCCACGTGGGTAGACAAATTTTGAGGCGCAGAATGTTTTTCTCTCTTATTACAACACAAACACTAAAAAAAGGTTGCATTCAAGGGAACAAAAAAAATATACGAGTATTACTTCATAACTTAGAATTTATAGTATAAATCTAAACTCTAAGCAAATAATTTAGTTTGCAGAAAGTATGACAAGGTTGACCTTATTGAGCACTCATTTCTAAGAAAGCTATTGAGCTAGTGTGTTGGAGGGAAAATGAATGAAAAAATGAGGCCAATAGTGCTTGACTAAAATACAAATAACCAAACTCAAAATTGAAAGATGGCTACAAAACATTAAATAAACAAATGAAAATTCAAAAAACCAGACGTGGTCTAATCAATTAGGATGATACTCACGTTAATGAAAATATTTAGATGCATGATTTTTATGAACAAGGAATGGCAATATGCTACCAAAACCTTAAATAACAATAGGAATTATACTTGATCGTATAAACTTGATACTTTCTACCAAATAAAGAAATAGTAACAAAGTACATAGGACTTGATATGGAGCAAGTAAATGCCATATAATCACAATAATATATTGTTGGTATTTGAATGGTAATGTATATATTTAGCTTTCTAGAATTTGCAATTGTTTTTGCAATTGTTTTGTGTCAAAAATTAAGATATTGTGATAGATCAGGTACAATTAAACATTGATTTATGTTTTGTATGAAAAATTAATTCTATATTACTTAAATATTTTTTTTATGTAATAATTATAGAAAAGCAATGATTGTGCACTTGTAGCCAATAGAAAAATATGTACAAAATGTACGATAGAACAAAGACTTCATAGTGTTAGTTAAATTCAAAAATCGCAAATCTCTAAAGTATCAATATCCATAAGAAATTTTTTGGACAAGAAACATGTGAAGCGTAATGACTTGCAATAGTTGATATGCATTAGGTTATTAACTAATGAGAAAAAAATTACCTACAAACAAGCATACGAAAGAGATATTAAGCCTAATGACTTGCAATAGTTGATATGCATAAGATTATTAACTAATGAGAAAAAAATTACCTACAAACAAGCATATTAAAGAAATATTAAGCAAGTAGTTGCTAGCAAGTTTTGACTTCATAAATAAATATTGAACAAGTAAATGTCGGATTATTAACTAATGAGAATAACCTAGATTGAATGTAATGCAAAATACAAGTATGGAGATATCACATGTTTCACAGTAATGAAGAACTTAGAAGGAATTAATTTGTACAACTCATTTGTTGTTTAGATTTACCATGTTTTCCATTCAAATCATTAATCGGTATAGCTCAGTTGTGATTCATATTTACTATGTGCTAGAGAAAATTATTTAAATACTTTGAAGAAACAAAATGATCAAACACAAATGTTATATCCAAATCCTAATATTCTTTAAAAGGGAAAAAAGAATATTGCATTGTGTGGCCTTTTGTTGTGTAGTTGTCTTAAGATATATTATGGACTATATTATACATGTTGTATTATGGATTATTTTAAAAGTATATACAAAACTATAGTATATACATGTTGTATTACGGGCAATTTAATGTGGATAAGAACATTACGCATATATACAGAAAGACAATTGAACATTTCTTCTATAACAAATATAAAGCACCTCAATTTTTTAAGAGAAAAAAGTATTGCAACCAAAATCAAGTACAAGTAGTTAAGGAAATAACTGCAATGTTATTGTAAATAGGGTGGAAAAGGAATACAGTTGGAGATCTCATCTATTTAATGAAGCTATTTAGAAATAATAGTAAGGATTGAGTCAAATAATACATGAGGCACAAGAGCTTATCAGTTATTGTATCTAAAGATGACATTGTTAACGGATAGTGTAAAAGATCCTTGCAGATGAAATTGTCATGGTAAAGACAATGTTTGGCTAATATCATTTTGGTATTCTTTGATAGATGTTTCTATTAGCTTTGGAAACATTTTGTTGGAGTTACAAGTTGTGCAGCATACAAGTCATCTTTGTGTATCCATTGTCTATTGTGCATTCCAAGATATGGTCAGAGAAATATGGATTGTTTGTGTATCAATGAGCACGACAGGCTAAATTGTCTAACAACAAAAAAGATCTTGGGAGAAATTCTTTGCAATCACTATAGAAAGGTTTGAAATGTGACAAGAAAACTTTTTTTTTATAGTTAGTACATCTTCAACCTATGTGTAAAAGTGACATCTATTAGTTAATTATGGGTTTAATGATGAATGAAAAAGATGATTTTGTTTCAAATAGACTAAAGAGAAATTTAAACCATTATTGTAAGAGTCTTACATGAACCATGCTAGCAATGAGATTCTGTAGTCTTTGTTTTGCAACTACATCATTTAACACGTGGATAAAAGTTGATTGGCCAATACAGAGGATAGTAGTTACTTTTGGACTATTTCCAACTACATTATTGAATGAAAATATTGGTGAAACTTTTGATGCTAATTGTTTTTGTACTTTAGTGAAATATTCATTATAAGATCGATTCAATTGTATCTATGAAGGAAAACTGGAAATGTGGTTTATCAAGCCTAGTAGAAACTATCATACATGTACTTTAATTTAGAAATATAGAATATAGAAAAAAAAAAAAGTGAAGAAAGTTTAATTTGAGTAAGCAAATCAGGTATTTATTGTTGATTTGTTGTGTTTTGGTCAACTATCTTTTAGGAAAAGTTCATATTGATGATTATTTTAATGACAAAATATTATAGCAACAACAATAGATCCATCGACATAAGATGCATCCGATGAAAGCAATGCATATATTGTTGTGTTGGGAAAGAGGCAAATGTCTATGCAAACTTTTCCAATTTTCTCAATTTTGCTACATGTGCTCAAGACAATATAGCATTTTGCATTCCCTCTTTTAAAAGAGGTCTTATAGGAAAGGCCAAACTTTATAATACAAGAACTCACTCACTGCAAGCATCAAGTAAGGAATGAATTATGGCATCAAATTGTTCCCAACATTCATTGTTATCGTCACATGTCCATGCTTGTCAGTGAGCTTAGTATACAAAAGCTTTGTTTTGGTCATCAAGTTCATGTTTTTGTTGCACCCTAGACCGTACAAGACTAGCATGTCGCCTTCAAAGTTTATGTGGGTTGTCCATACATAGTTGAACAATAGAGCACAGTGTTTCAATGGATTGTAAGTTGCTATAAGAAATATTTTTTCTATCAAGAAAATTTGTCGTATGTTTTCTTGTTATTTTTTAGAAAAGAAAGACAAAAAAAAAAAAAAAAGCTCAATGTGTTCCCTACAAATTATGCTAACAAAACATACTTATTAAGTGTTTTTTGTTTTTTCAATAGTGGATTTTATTACTTCTTCTTATGAGGAAAGATTGCTAGGCATGCTAGAAAACCAAATAGAACTAGAAGTTGAATTATTATTTTTAATTAATTAAAAGGTGATTTTCATTTTGATATGGATACAATAAATTCAATGATGTTTGGTACAAGTTATAACAATTGTTTAGAAGAGAGACGGAAAACTATCGTCAAACGAATGGTGAAATATTACCTCTATTGTTCATGTGTTATTCTTGCAATAAATGTAATTTCGTGTTTGCTCGAACTAGACATTATGAATGGTATACAGTAATAAAGAACCCATCAATTGTTGCAATTGTTGTTAAGGACAAAAAGACTATTGTTAAATTGTTTAGAAAGACAATGTGGGACACAATGATTGTGTACAAAGACGATTGATTAAACGAAAATTAGAAAAACTATTTGATGATTTGAACGAGTGCAAAGTTCAGCTTGTACTATTATGAAAAGGATGAGAAGCTCAAAATGAAACTATATTCAAGAAACATAGTGCATATTGTCACCCGGTTTCCATTGAACCCGTCTAATTGTTTTGGTGATCCTTTTGCATCCATTGTCATTTTTTTCATAAATGTTTTTTTTTCACAAAAATGTTGCTTGCTTGTATTAGAGATAAAGACTTTTTTCCTGTTGACATTGATCCAAATATCACATGGAAACACAACATGTATGATTGGTCTTTGATGTTAATTGAACACACTCCAATGTTTATTGAATTGTTGAATCCGTGTCTTTTGACCTTTTGTAACCAATAACAAAACATTTGGATATCATATGTTAACATTGAATTGAAGGAGGATTTAGTAAAAAATATAAGAATGAAAGGATTGCACATAGGAATTTTATGTTAGCGAACAAAATATTTACAAGTAATTGAGCTATAAAATGCAGAGTTTTTGAATTGAACTCAATAGATATCAAGGTGAAGGAGGGGAATTTTTTCATGTAGACCCTTTGAAATTAGATGTTCTTTTGTGCTTTTTGTCTTTGGGGAAAGGATCAATTGGCATTGTGCATGATTAAAACAATGAAAATTTATGTACATAGTAATAGAAAAGCAAGTTTGTTGATGTAGTGGTACTACACACGAGTTTTTTCTTTATCTAAATTCTCAATACACTAAGAAAAAAATAGGACTTTTTTTGTTTTGATTTGTTTTCTTCTTTAGAATAGGCCAAAAGGAATTGAAAGAACTATTGCATGATTAATAGTCCAGTGGGCATCAAATAAATGAAAGGTAATACAATTGCTAGGGAGACTTGTCTAGAAATGATATATCATATAGTCATTGTTGTTTGTTGCTTATGTTTTATGTAAGGTAAATTTATGGCTTTGCATGAATGAGAGGAGTTTTTTACTATTGCTATTTCCTAGCATGTCAATGTTCAAATCTCCACTGATCACAATTTTCTAATTTTGTTGAATGTCTTTGTTATAGTATGCACACATACGAAAACATCATCGTGGTGCATGTGGTGCACTATAGATATTTGTGAATTTAAAATAGCATTGTTGATCTCAAAGCACATGACAATGGATTATATATGCTATGTTGCATAAATCTCTAAATTCTCATCCACTCTAGTCTTGTAGAATGTAAAAATGCCATGAAGGTGAAATGTTGAAAAAATTTCAATCAGGATACAAAGATTGCATTTGTAGGAAGGCTAGAATAACCAAATACTCTTGGAAAGATAGCATAATGGAGTTCTCATGATTTTTTTCAAACCATACAATTAAAATTTCAAGACATCCTCTAAACATGTTCCAAGGTTAAGAGGACCAACCTCATAGGATATTCGGATGGAAATCAATATACCCTCTATGTTTTTATAGAGGTGGTACTCCTATTTTTCTCACTTGAATGACAACTTATATTGTAATCCTAGATAAGAATTTTTTTCATTTATCAAACATTAAAGCCTAAGAGTGAACCAAATATTAGGATAAATAGAGGTAGAATATTACAACTACTATTTAACAATGGAAAGAGTTTGTTCATTCTACCATAATCATTTCCTATACTATAACAATTAGAAGGCAAGCATTTGAAGCAAGACACACAAAATATTGAGCAACATGCATGGTCCTTTCTAGAGAAATTTAAATGATTTTAGATCGTTCATATAATAACGATGTAAAGGAGACACATACTCGATACTTCACGCTTTAATAAAAGTCAGAGATCACAAAATTCACGAACTCCAAAATAGCTCATTGTGGAGTTTTGATAAAATAATAAATACACATTCATTGCCCAAGATGAAATATAATGTGCGCAAAACCAACACTAAATAATATCTGTGATACTTAAACGAGAAAGTATTGAAATTCATTTGTCCTTTCAAATTGGGATGGGGCTCTTGTGAACCAAATAATAAGCAGAGGCAACCCAGAAGACAAAAAAGAGACAATTAAGAATCGGCCTCACAGACAAGATTGGATGACAAGGATGGACGATTATATACTGAGAAAGAACAAATACAAATGGAAATGCTTCAAAAACCTATGCTCACAAAATTGGAAGTAGAGAATAGTGGATGTAAGTTGTCCTCTTGCTTGTTGAGATTCTATTAAATAGGAAATTCACATAGCATCCCTAATTGACATAACCATTTATTGAATCTTGAAGATCATGAAGGGGTGGTTATTGATTTTAACGCACCCTTGAGCCATTCTTCAATATAATACCATAACAATGCTATGGTTATGTCTTGTTTCACCCTAAGCATGAATAATTTGTCCTGAATTGGTTTCAACTTGGTGTGTTTTTTTGCTTCAATTTCATTTGCAAAATTGACCAACCAACGTCTAATTTCATCCTCCGAGAATTTTGTGAGGTTTTCAAACTCAGTTTCCTTCGTTACTCTAAGAATGCTTAATTATGCTTCCATTTGATCTTTGGTCAGTAGTGTTGAGTCCCTTATTAGGGATAGGTCCTCCAATTCCTTCACTATATCAACATCATCTAAAAACAATGTACTTTTCCTTCCTTCAAGAATATCAGAGGTGGTTATCAATTGTCGGAGGATATTTATCCTCCCGATCCATCTATATTGTATTTTATTTAATGTGTTCTTGGAAAGAAAGACTTCCCTTTTCCTCGTAAGGTCATCTACATTCAATACTCTCACAAAAAAAGTGCTCACAACATTTTTGTAAAAATGCTTATCATTTTGTAAGTACTTCTGCAAGGATTCCCTAAGGAAATGAATCTTGCCCGTCATGACACCTACATCCGTAATAATCTCCCAAGATTTCAAAATTATGCTAAGTCTTTTGTTTATGTTTTCAGCCACATATTTTTTTATCCCCGTCAATAATTTAGCATCTTTCTTGACCTTGGAGTTTTATCTGGTTGCTTCTTCAGAGAATTCATCTAGGGTCATGATGGATAAAGGCTCCACAAACAATGACCCAGAACATAGAAACGTCAACCTCACTTATTAGTATTTTTAACTTGGAATCTTCTAACTCTTGTTTAGTTATCGAGTGAGGAAACACATCACCTTTGGTATGATGGAATTTAAGGACCCATGAAGGTCTGCAACCTTAAACATTGATCCAAAAACTCCATTTTCTTGTGACCTTCTTATCCTTCATATTGACTCTCTCAATATAAAACTACCCAACCTCTTTAGTGTACTTATCATGGTGTAATGTCACCGACTTTTGCTCAAAAATAGTTGTCTCATCACGGGCTAACTCCTCTGGAATAAGTTTACTTTCAACTATTTGCATTACTGATCGGGAAGGCACTTCATGTGCATTATCCACTTCAATCTCTGCTATATTTTCTTCTAATTCCCCAAGGTATTGAGTGTCTTTTTTACTTGTGTTCATTTTCCTCCTAGGAATAGGTTTGATTGTATGTGTTATCTCCAATTGATGTCGAGGGGGGTCACTATCATCTCCATCACCCACACATCCTTCATTACTCTCTCTTCCTTTTGCAATAACTTCATGACTTTCATGACTGGAAGAGGAACTCTCATGGGGATGATGGAAAAAATTTCCCTCTGCACTAGGCGTGGATATACCTCTCTGTTTGTGCTAAAAATAGTTGGCTTCCTCTTGGAGAGGGACCCTCTCTTCATGAGTATTCGAACTCCCTCGTGTGTTTGTATCATCGTGGGTGACCTGCTTCTTCTTCTTATGAACCATTTTACTTGTCATAGAGACCACCCTTGTATCCACTTGTGTGTCTTTGTTATCATCTGCTCTCTTTGTGATTTCATCTACCTTAATCAAAACATAACAATAACCAATTAAAACCGTGTGAGCCATGAACATGCCTTCTGGATCAAAACCATTGTGTGCTTCAACTTCCTTCACATGGAAAGAGTCCAAGTATCTGGCCATCTCAACCAAGTTAGATGAACTTGTCACTGAAATACCAACAATATTAAAACACATGGGAATGAAATGGCACTTTCTCTTTTTATCAAACAAAGAAAACCACACTTTGTATTGTCTACATAGCTCAAAAATGAAAAAATTGTCACATACAAAACATGGAAGGAGGAAGGGTTTATCTTCAAAACCAAAAAATATTATGTATGTGAATTTTTCCTCGAATACATAAATACTCATTTTCCAACAAGAAAGTTTACAACTGTCTCTATGAGCCTATATGGCTCCATCCCTGTAAGCATGCATCTAAATTCCCTGACAAAAGAATATTGAATGTGATAAAAAAAACAAAAGGTAGCTTATGTCTCCATAACATGGGATACCAAAATTTAATTGGGCCCTCATTGAAATTGACATTACCCCTTAGGGGAATACCTTCAAATGTGTTGCAGTAAGCTATAAGGAAAACAAGATAAGAGGTCATGGAGAACCTCTTGGTCTAAATG
Source organism: Picea engelmannii (assembly GCA_009831015.1). Lineage (NCBI taxonomy): Eukaryota > Viridiplantae > Streptophyta > Pinopsida > Pinales > Pinaceae > Picea > Picea engelmannii. The sequence continues at coordinate 459,265 of ML787573.1, forward strand.
AAATTTGAAAGTTGGAAGGAAATATTAATAGAGAAAATTTAAGCTTGATAAAAAACCACTCCCACTCGTATAGAGAAATGAAGAATATACACGACATACCCGGGGACATAGGTAGTTGAGTCCTGACCCGCCAAGCACACAAAGAGCAATGTGAACTCCTTACATGGTTGGGATAACATGCATATGTTAATATGGTTAGGATTGACCAACCCAATAGAGGGTTGAACTAGAAAATCGAGCAAATTCATTCTGCCACCATGAGCATCTAAGAAATAATTTTCTTTAGAGAGCTTAAGGAATCTGCGCGATGCTAGAAGTTGCAACATCCTTCTAAAATTATTTGGATTCAAGGGGACATGCATATTTCCCCTTCCCTTTACCTCTACCAATATGTGTTTGAAATCAAATCTGCTAGCACACGATGATACCAGCTCTCTGAAATCAAATAATTTGGGCATGCACCCAGATTTGGCTATCCCAAATGTCCACACTTTGTTTGTAAGCTTCTCTTCCCAAGAAAGGTAAAAATACCACTTGTAGGCTACAGACCACTGGAATTCACTGCTTTCACACGCTAGAGAGTTCATTGTATCTCCACAAAATGGTTTCCTCCTTTTCCTTCTCACCGTCTCTTTCACATTTAATGTGCGTAGGTATATGTGAAGATTACGTGTGTAAATTAGATTTACCATCAAATAGGCACCCAGGTAATCATTAATTAGCAATCAATCCCATATGTTCATACTTGCCTCATTATACATTCGGTGCATGTTGTTCATTAATGGTAACTATGATTTGTGTTCGAAAGACTTGGCAAGGATGTGCGAAAAATAAGCCTTATTACTTGAAAACACCCACTCTGATCATGTGAAATATGTGTGAAAGATGTTCCATAATTACCTCGAAAATATAAATCATGCTCCATGTGGGATGCGGGAAGACATGTTGTGGGCTAATAAAAGTCAAGCGTTATTCCTTTGCATGGGAACCAAAGGGTGTTGGGAAAATAGACTAAGTTGAAAAATGGTGGAGTGTGGGATGCGGGGATACGCCATGTGGGATGTGTAGTGCAGGATGATTGAGACCAAAATGTAAGCCTTGCGAGAAGTTTTATCTACCTTTGCTTTACAATTCTTTTGCATAATGCATGTAGACACAACTTTGGTGTGGGCATGGGAAGTTCCTCTTGCTTCCACATAGGTGGGGAATTTATTAATAAGGGTTCAAGAAAATGCAAGGTTTGTGAAGAAGAAGGTAAATATATCAACAAGACATAATATTAATTCAATTCATAGAAGGGCAACTACTTAATATTAATATCAATAATAGCTTATGATCAACCAAGGGGATATAAGACACAAGTAGATATTAATGTCCAAGTAGTTCAAGAATATCCTAGAGGATGCAAACCCTCCACTCAACCCAATGTTTAAGCAAAATAAGAATCCAAACTATTTGTTCGGTTTGTAAAACAACAAAACATTATGCATGCAGTCGAGCTGGGTATACTCCCAACCCTTTTCCAAAACTTATTCCAAGAAATATCATAACAAAAATTTCATATGTAGGAAAAGAAAAAACCATTAAGCTAGAAAATAGTGAACAAAGAAATTCAAGCTTGAACACACTTCATTAGCATGAAAACCATAAATCAATTTAACTCCTAGGACGAATATTGCATACAAGCAATATTTTTCAATTCAAAGATTAAACCCAAAACAAAGGGGATATAAGACAAAACTAGATTACACTATCCAAGTAGTACAAGAATAGACTATAAAAATGCAAACCCTCCACTCAACCCAATGCTTAAGCAAAATAAGCATTTAAACTATTCATTCAATTTCTAAAAAAATGTCAAACTATGCATGCGATCAAGTTGGTTATACTCCCAACAGTTTTCCAAGGCTAAGTCACAAGAAATATCATCAAAAAATTATATTCGTAGGAAAAACAAAAACCACTAAGCTAAAAACTAGTGAACAAAGAAATGGACTTTGTTTACTCCTGGTACTTCACCATTTCAGTTCATTCCCAGGAAATCACACTAAAGGTAAGGAGGACAATTGACTTCAAAGCATAAGGTCTTATTATTTACTTCAAAAGAGAACAAGGAATCAAAAGCTAAGGGTGTCGCACATATATGAGAAAATTTCCATATAGGTAGAAATAAAATACCAATGGAGAAGAGTAGTTCCATCCTAGCTGCTCTACACCCAAAACTCTAAGGCTAATCGTTATTTGGCAGTAAAAGGTGTATGCAACAATTAATTTAACTCCTAGGATGAGTATTGCATGCAAGCGATATTTTTCAATCCAAATATTAAACCCAAAACCTAAAATAATAAACAATTTCGAACAAATATACATTAAAACAAAATAAGCAAGTTCAAATAGATATGCATTGAATCTTCGTCATTTTGCTTACCCAACAACTTTTAACTTGCAAGCCCCAGAAACCACCACCGAGATATCAATGCCACCATAACTCCAAGACTAATCCCAACATATACAAATCACCTTGGCCACACTGAAACCAAATTGAATTGGAGGCAACCAACAACCAGACCAAAAGGACTACTAAACGTAGAATAAATTATCTAAATGCCAAGCAGGATAAAGCACCAAAAACCAACACAAAACAAGCTCACAAATTCCAGAATGTGAATGTCAATGGGTGTGAACTATAGGTCTTAAACACCAAATGAATAGATTGAATAATAAGTAGAGCATACAACCAACAACCAAGGCATAAATGAGTCGAATGCCAAGTAGAGCAAGCAACCAATAACCAAGGCATTAACAACTCACAAATGTAGGAATGCAGGTGTGAATGGCCCAAAGTAGATGTATTGAATGTAGTGAATTACAAGGAGAAACTAACCAACAACCAGTGCTCGCAAATGAAGGAATGTGAGTGTTAATGTGGGTATGAATGAAGTAGATACAGTGAACACATATAATGCCACAACTCCCTGATTGAATGCACCACACCTCTTGGAGTAATTGCAGTCAATGCAGACTTGAATGCCCCCATATCACAATGAATGCAATATGAATGTGGGTGCAGTTCAGATGCAATCCCACCACCATGTTTAAGGCTTCAAGAAACTAGACACGATGTTAGCAAATATTTCCAAAAAACTCAAGGTTAACTTTGAAAAAAAATTATTATTAACCCAATACATTAACAAGTTAATAAAAAAATGTCAAAACAATATATTTACTACAAAACATAGCAATCAAGTACAATTTCAACATTATATAAAGACATCATGTCACAATTCAACATTATATAAAGATATGTACAATTTCAACATTATATAAAGATCATGTCACAATTCAACATTATATAAAGTTCATGTGGAGATCAAGTACAATTTCAACATTATATAAAGATCATGTCACAATGGAAGTCGTAAGTACAATGTCAACATTATATAAAATGAAAGTATTAAATACAATTTAAAAATATTGTAATATTGAAATAAGATTTATAAATTATAAACAATCAAGTACAATTTCAACATTATATAAAGGTAATGTCACACTCGTAGTGGTAAGTACAATGTCAACTTTATATAATGTGAAAGTATTGATATCATGTAATATGAAATAAGATTTATATCTTAAAAACAAAGGGATGTTTTAAGTTCAATTTCAACTATATATAATAGTTATTATAAATTTATATAAAATAATTAAACAAGATCATAAATATAATGTCATTGTAGATTTATTTAATCAAGTAATTAAGTACCATTTCAAACCTATAATATCATGTAATAATGAATATGCTATCAATATTTAAAAATAATTAATAATGTTTTATATAAATTTTAAGTACAATTTTAATTTTTATGGTCAAAGTAATTAAAGATATTAAAATGTCATATTCTCAAATCTTTTGCATTACTCCATTGTGATAGATATATACACATTTATTACTGGTTTCATAATTTTGTTGTTGTTGTTGTTGTTAGTAATAGTATTTTCTTCAAGGGATTAATTTTCATAATTATTTTGGTCTAAACTTTTTTGCAGTCATAAATAATTCATAGGTTACTATTTGGGGGTCATTATTTATGTATCCTTCACTCAACTCAAGACCAACCATCATTGATAGCCTAAAATCAAACCATACATTCCTCATTGGCACTCAAGCTACCTATGTTAGCTAGTGATGATTTAACACAATTACTAACTTGACGATAATTGTGACCTCAAAACGATAACTCTAGCCCCAAAACCCCATATTTTTTGGTCAAAAACACCAAAATCAACCACCTTTTGAAAAGTGGTGCTATTGGTAGCACTTTTTGGGGGGGGATAAAATTAACACATTTTGCAACCATGGCCTTAACAACTTCATAATGTTGTCGACAAAAGCCCTAAAATCAACCCCAGCATTGAAAAGTGGCTCTAACGACAACACCATTTTTTATATTCAAGGTTAAAACTACAACTTCTTTGAAACCTCCAAACTCAACAATCGTACTATTGCAATCAAAACCTTTAAATTGACCCCAATTCTAAAAATTGTGCTTCTAGTAGCAACGCACTTTTTTTGAGGGATAAAATTGCAAGTTTATTAAATTCACAACCTTAACAATTGGTACCCAAAATCATAAGGCCAATCATAGAATAAAAATGAGACACTATCGGTAGTAGTCTCTCTTTTTTTAACTTAAAATTGTAACATTTTAGAAATGATGACTAAAATCCCAACAATGTTACAAACAAAATTGTAAAAACAAAAAATAAATAAAAATAAAAAGAGAAAAAAATAATTTTCCTTTTAAATAATAAAAAAATGACATAAGTAAGAAATTTAACCAACTATATATAAATAGATATATTAATTTTAAAAAATATAATGAAAATCATTAAAATAAATAAATTCAATATTACTATTTTATATAATAATAAAAAATAACCATATTATAAAAACAATTAAAAAAAATAAAAACCAAATATTAAAAAAATTAATATATATATAATAATAAAATTCTAAAAGAACTTATAAAGGGAATCTTATAAACACTTATAAACATGTTATTTAGGGAATCTTATAAACATGTTATTTTGGGAAGTTTGAGGGAATCTTATAAACATGTTATTTTGGGAAGTTTGGGGGAGGAAGCGATCGTCCCCTTCAACCACACCTCTCAAGAACCAAGTAAGGTGTCTCCCTTATCTCGTCGCTTAAAAGTTATTCCTTTGAGCAGTGGGATAAGGAAGGCGCATTACATGGTTTTTGGAAGGTTTGGTGGAAGGGGACGATTCTCCCAAAAACCATGCAATACATCTTTCTTATTTCATTGCTCATGCAATACACCTCCCTTATTTCATTGTTTAAAGGAGTGGTTTTTGAATGGTGGGTTTCCCTATTTCATTATTCAAATGAGTGGTTTTTGAATGGTGGTCTTTTTTATTTCATTGTTCAAATGAGTGGTTTTTGAAAGACGAAGTACAGGGTGCATTGCATGGTTTTTGGGAGGGTTGATGAAGGGGGACAATTCTCAAAATTGTTTCCTCCCCGCACTTCCCAAAATAACATGTTTATAAGTTTCTTTTTATAATTTATTTTAGAATTTTGTTAGTCCCTATCGAAGACCTGGCGCTATAGCAATCGTTCGTTGCGTCGAATGTGTTTTTCTTTTAACAGTTGACCAAATATTTGGTGTTGTTTTTCAAAGCTAAACTTTGTTAGGAGCAATCGAAATTTTTTTGTTGTGTTGTGATTGGTTGTTCAAAACAACACCTTATTGTCGGGTTGGCAGCGGGAATTCAATACATAATTTAATTATGCAAGTTTGGAAGATGGTTCAGAGAACATGATGGTTTATGAAGCTTGCTACGGTGTCAACTAGCAGTTGGTTGGATTTAAAGCGGTGGGCCAGAGAAGATGCATATATATTTACTATACGAAATGTGGAATTATTTATGTGTATTGCTTGACATGATTCCATTGGATGGCTTTCACAGATTACAATGAGATTTAATTGAATTATTTTTTAACAATATATTGTTCTATAAGCGAGGAGGCAAGGTGGGTAAGGAGTCTTGTGCATCAAGTATCTTTCTTATAGCTAGTTGGTTGACGTATTAATATATGTATTTTGCAATTGGTTTGTGTAGTTGTTGTTTGATAGAGTTTGCTTTGTGCATAGTGTGTTTGGCTATGTTGTGTTGTTGGTTCTTCCAGAAGCAAGTCAAGTTGGACGGGCATTGTTTCAGAGACTTTGTAGGTTGAAAATAGTCAAAGATGAATAGGGAGAGAAGGTTTTATGTTTTGATGTTGTGTTGTTGTCTGATAGAGGTTTCTTTATGAAAGGTGTAGTTGCTTTCAGTGTGTTGTTGGTTTTTCCAAGGGAAATTCAAGTGGGTTGGGGTCTATTACAGAGATTGTGTAGTCTGAAGGAAGTCAAAGGTGAGCAGGGAGAGACGGTGTGTTGTTTTGGGGTTGTATTGGTTTTTTTTTTTTGTTGGGGTTGCTTTATGGGTTTATTTACTATGTCATATGTTGTTTTTTAGAGAGACGAAGTTGTTCTGGATTTGCGAGTGTTGGAAGTGGTGAGTTCCAAGAGTTCGATTATGTGGTTTTGGAGATGTGTGCCAGAGTGTAAGAAATCTTGTGCATTGTATGTTATAGGCCAGGTAAAATTAGGTCTTGATTGTTATTTTGTGTTTCCCTGCTGTCGACTTGTATTTTTCATCTTATTTTGCAGTTGATTGATGTTATGAAGATGGCACGAGTGTTAAGTTAGGGAGAAATGCATTATTTTGCATGTGTTGTAGAGAAATGTTGTTTTTCTAAGTTGGTGAGTTGCATTGTGTTGCATATGTTTTGTTTTTTGTTGGGGGTTTGTTTGTAGTGTAGGCAGATATAGTTCATAAAAATGGTCATTCTACAATTTGCCCAGAGGATTTTTCTATGAAGATATGGCGCTTCTCGATGGGGCTATGTATTGTGCATTTTGGAAGTGGCAGGCGAGTATCACTAACACAGGCAAGGCTGTATATTTTCAATGATTGTGCGAAAAATTAGGTCTTGATTGTTATTTAGTGTTTCCATGTTCCCGGCTTGTATTTTTAACCTTGTTTTGCAGTTGATTGATGTGGTGGATATAGTGCGGGTATAAATTTAGAGAGAAATGCATTATTTTGCATGTGCTGTAGAGAAATGTTATTTTTTAGGTTCGTGCATTTCACTGTGTTCGACCTATTTTCGTTTTGTTGGGTGTTTCATTGTAGTCTAGGTAGATATGGTCTAGAAAGAAAATCATTTTGCATTTTGCTCGGAGGATTTTGCTATGCATAAATGGCGGCACTATGTCCAGTTATGTCTTGCGCGTCTCAGCAGTAGCAGATCAGTATCCTTTACACAACGAGTACTGTGTATTTTCAATGCTTGTGCAGAGAATCCATGCCAAGTATGGTCCTGCCATGTCGTGCGTCTGCACGGTGAATTGTGATAGCAGATGTAATTTGAACAATATTCCAGGGATTTGTGACAAGTTAATTTTGACAGATTTGAAAGCAAATGGCATCCAATTAGATATTTTGTGTCGTGTGAGACACATAGTTTTGTGGAGGTCGGAGATATGGCTATTGCAAAACTTTCGTCCAGTCTAAAAAATGGGCAAGTAAAATGTCTCTTACACATATCAGATACTTTTCGAATAACAATAACCATAATAAAAAAAACCATCGAGAAGTTTACAGATAGATAACACATTTGCTTGGCATTGCTTCTAGATGTGTCATGTTTGGTCCGAAATGGGAGAAAATCAATTTATTATAAACCAATGATCTATTTTGCAAATTACATCGCTTGTCACAATGACAGATGCATAACTATTGGAAATGTTGAGCTGTGGGAGGGTGGCATGTGGAGGTTCTCATCACAAGGCTTAGAAACAAATTGTCTTAGCTACGCCAGGTATAGCAATGTGGGATGCATGGGGATTATAGACTTTCAACGCTCGCACTAAGAATTCATGCAGCTTATGGTCTAGCATTGGCAGAGTTGGTTGAATAGAGACTTGTGTAGTTGACAAAGCAATGTCATCAACAATTCTCCACAGGGTTGGTAGTTTGTCTATTTAGCAGTTGGTCTATATTCAAATTATGTGCAGAGAACTGATACATCTTTCGTTTCCACACTCACGTAGCTCCGCATATGGCATCCAATTTGATAGTTTATGCTCTATCCATAGTACATTTGCTTGGTTTCATTCATATTTGCATTGGCATTGGTGTAGTGTTCAAGCAAACTAGTTTTGTCTTATCAGTTGTATCGCTGCATCAAATGCTTGAATGAGATATTCTTGATGTCCATCATATACAAAACACTTTTTTTTTTTTGCATATTGTTCAATGATAGATGGGCTGCAGAATTTTCATTGTGTCAAGGCCAACAACAAAGTTGACATTGGGAAAAAATTGTTTTACACGTATATCGACTACCTTTCAAATAACAATAACAATAATAAAAGCATCGAGCAGTGCACAGATAAGCAACACATTTGCTTTGCAGTGCTTCTATATGGAAGTGGTTTCCTCCTGGATCAAAGAAAATCAATTTAAGATAAGTCAGGCATCTATATTGTAAATTGTGTCACTTGTGACACTCAACGATGCAGAACTATTGGAAATACAGAAGCGCAGAAGTGTAGCAATGTGGGAGAGTGCTATGTGCGAGTTCCTCGCACAAGGATTAAAAAACAAATTGTATTAAGTGTACCAAGTATAGCTATGAACATATGGCATTGGTTTTCCACCCTCAAAAGTGGGCAAGTAAGAAGGCTTGTGACAAGCAAATTGTTCAAATAGCTCGCAGACCTAGAATTACGAAAAAGCGAAGAACATGATGGCAATTTGCTAAAATGTCTTTTTCACATATCAGATAATTTTCAAGTAGCAATAGCCATAATAAAACACCATCAAGAAATTTGCATATAGACAACATATCTACTTGACACTATTTCTAGATGTGTCATGTTTGCTCCTGAATGGGAACAAATCAATTTATTATAAATCAGTGATCTATTTTGCAAATTACATCACTTGTCACAATGATGCATGCAGAACTATTGGAAATGTTGAGGTATAATAGGGTGACATGTGCAGGTTCTCGTCACAAGGCTTATAGACAGACCATCTTAAGTATGTCAATTATAGTTGTGTGGGACACACAAGGATTGTATACTTTCGACGCTTACGCTGAAAATTCATGCAAGTTATGGTCTGCCATTGGCATAGTTGGTTGCATGGAGACTTGTGCAATTGAAAAAGAAATGTCATCATGAGTTTGACATAGGTGTTTGCTACACACATTTGGTGCTTTGTCTATTTAGCAGTTAATCCATATTCAATTTTTTTGCAAAGAGTTGATACGTCTTCCATTTCTCCATTGTTGCAGTTCTGCATCTGGCATCATGTTTCATAGTTTGTGCTCTATGTGTAGTACAATCATTGGGTTTCATTCATATTTTCATTGGCATTAGTATAGTGTTTAAGAGAAACAATTCTCTTTTATCAGTTGTGTTGCTGGATCAAATGGTTGAATGAGACATATGGCTAGAACAACCATCACTATGTATTTTCATTGGTTGTGTAGAGAATTCATCCCCGTTATTGTTGTGTGGTTTAGCAATTGTTGTTGCAAAAGGTCTATCCAACATTGAAAGCGGACAAGTCAATAAGTCTTTCAACTAGCAAATTGTCGAAAGACAAATAGGTCGCAGAACTGTAAGTACGTCAAAGAGAAAAGCAAGTTGTGAATTGGTTACAATGTATTTTAGACATATATCAGCTACACGATCCAGCAATGTATAGGTAAGCATTGCATTTTCTTTGCATTGTTTCTATATGTGTCTCGTTCCTTTCGAATGGAGTGCCAATGAATTTATAACAGATCAATGACATAATTTGTGATTTGCATCACTTTTTAAAATGACGGATGTGGGAGTATTGGAAATGTGGAATTGCAGAAGTATAACAAGGTGTGTGGATCTCCGATGCAGGTTCTTCGCACAAGGCTTCAAAATAGAGGGTGTAAATTACACCAAGTATACATGTTCGAACTAGACGGGGATTCAAAATAGACTAAGCAAATGATTGTTTATTTTTATATTTTCAGTTCTTATGCATGATTCTAGAGTTTGGAGGCTTGCATTAAGAACTCATGTCACTTATGGTTTGGAATTTGCAAAGTTGGTTGCATAGAAGCTTGTATGATTTGTAGAGCAATGTCATTGGTACTTTCGCATAGGTGTATACTACACTGAGGCGATTCTTTGTTTATTTAGCACTTGGTCTATATTTGAATCTTGTATGGAGAAGGGTTGTGTCTGTTCTTCATGCACTAACACAATTTTGCATCTCGCATCACGTTTGATAGTGTGGGATATCTGCATATTATAATTACTTGGTTTATTCAATTTGGCATTGTGATTTTCTTTACATTGGTTCTAGATGCATAGTGTTTTCTAGTAGATCATAGAAAATAAATTTACCATAAATTAGTGAGTTATATTGCAAATTACATTATCTGTCAGGATTAGGGGTGAAAAACTATTGGAAGTGTGGAAGCGCGGAGGTGTGGCAATGCGACAGACTACCCCATGCGTGTTTACCGCACAAGGCTTAAAAATATATTGTCTTAGGTAGACCAAGTATAGGTATGAACATGTCACCACATTCAGTGCAGGCATGTGTCGAGCAATATGGAAATGGAAAAGGATTGTCACTAGCACAGTCAGTACTGTGTATTTGAAATGCTTGTGCACAGAATCCTTGCGGCCTATTTTTGTGCACTTTTGAAACAGATATTGAAAAACCTTCATCCAACCTCGAAAGTAGTAAAGTAAAAAGGATTTTGACTAGCAAAGTATCCAAGACAATTAATAGATGGCAGACCTGACATTACCTGAAAACCAACAACAAGATCTGAGTATGCTAAAATGTCTTTTACACATATATTGGTTCGATCATCGAGCAGTTTACAGATAAGAAACACATTTGCTTCATGCTTCCTCTAGATGTGTCACCTCTCCTCCTAGTCCATGGCCTTTATTGATAGTGTGTGCTACATCCATAGTACAGTTATTCGGTTTTATTCAAAATTGCATTGGCATTGGTGTGGTGTTTAGGCAAAACCAATTATGTTTGATCAGTTGTGTTGTTGGATCAAATGGTTGAATGTAATATTCTTGATCTGCATCATATGTGCAAAAAAAAAAATAATGTTTCCTTCTTTTTTTTGGCAGGCATTAATTAAATTGTTCAAGAGCTATATCAAAAATTATGTATATGGAAAACAAATCAAAGATAAACAGAGACAAAAACAAGGTATGTTGTTTTGATATTGT
>ML787573.1:470773-486377 GCA_009831015.1 Picea engelmannii
TGTTTGGTGCCATAGCGATAGCTTGAGCATCATTTGGTAGAAAGAAACTAGGTTGAACAAAACCATGTTTTCATGTTCTTGTTACATATTTAGGAAGTTCTTGTTTAGTTAATTTCCTGTTTTTAAGGGCATATGACGAAACTTGCCATTTATCATTTTTGGAAATTTTATATAAGTGCATTGAAAACCAAAGTGAACTTTACTATGAAAAGTTCATGGTGTAGCGTTGGACTAAAGCAATGTCTATTTATGTGGTGGATCAAGAAATTGAGTGGCGCATTGCAAGTAGTTGATATAACAGATATTCTAGTCGCAGAGAAAATAGAATATCAACAATTCGCAATGTGTTTGCAACTTGTTGCCATCGATCTGCATTGTTGTTTGAATCGTTGGATGTACATTGCATCGAAACAATTATCAGTGTTGAAGGCCTTATTTGTGTGTTCATTGAGTTTTATTTGATGTGATTTTGATATAAGGCCTTATTTGTGTGTTCATTGAGTTTTATTTGTTGCTTTCACGTAGGGATGATTTTAAGGATGGAAATTTATTTTAAAATGTAGAACCCTTGGCGAATATTGCTAATCCTTCATATGCCAACTATGTTGCTAATCCTTCATATGCCAACTATAAATGATTGCCGATATTTTTGAAAAAATATCCAAATTTCTAAGGATTTTATATAGTTTTTATAAAATTTTGACAATTTTTAAGGTGAAATAATTTTATCCTATAGAATTTGGGCGAATAATTTTTAAAATAGCGAATCTTGTTTTTGGAAAAACCATGGAAAATTAGCCCATGAGCGAAATTTAGCCCCTAAAATCATCCCTGCTTTCACGTGGACATGGAATAGAGCAATTGTAGGAGAGCAAGAAGTGACAAGCAATGCAGAAGAAGAAATTGAAGAACAATGTTCAAAGAGACGGTATGTATGTAACAATTAGACAAACAACATCATTTTTTATTATTAACTTATATGCATGTGAAACAATATGTATTGATGTTGCATAGTATTGTGTATTATAAAAAGTGCATATTGCATGTGGTTATCGTGTCAGTAATGAGTTGGACATCCACTGTTTGTCAAGATTTGATGTCCACGACTACAAGTTATGTGCATATTGATTGTCTTGTCAGGAAGTCAACAAATTATCACAAGAGACTATCTGAAAATTACACACACGTACTCAACCAATGTCAGATGTAAATGGACAATATACTTGTTGAAAGGGCATTGGCGAAGTAAAAAATATAGCATTAAAATAGAGAACCAATCAATTGACAAAAGACATGCTGGATTGCAAAACAGAGCCATGATTTGGATTATTTTCATTTGAAAAGAGCGATTGTTGATCCATATTTTTTATCAGTTTGGTGTTTTCAATTAGCCACTCTTAGGATTTCTCTTACACTATTCCTTAATTATTTTTATTTGTATTTCTTCTCTCATACCAAAAATTTCCAAGCACTTAGTCATTTTTTCAAATGATGCAGAGTGGTCCAACAGAAATCTCAAATCCGCAGGTCTGTAAATCCATCGCACCGTAGGTCTGTATTCCCGCTATTGACATTTCTTATATTTTTACCCCCGAGTACCTTTTAATTCACTTTCATCTTTTATACTTAGTCATTATTCAAAAATGTGGATTCAGAGTTACATAGCATTAGTCAAACCTTTTTGAAATTACCTAGTTCGCAACCCCGCACTCACCAAAACACTTTTCCCCTTTTTCCTTTTCCATTTTCTTTCAATATATAGTAAAATTTCCCACCAAAGAGGATGTGGATCCACGTGCTTCTCTTTAGTCTTTCGCTTGAGTTCTCAATTCTGTAACTCCACAAGTCTGCATCTATCTTAACACTTAACCCTATTTGCAATCCCAATGTGGACCTCTTCACCCTTTCCCGAAGTCATGTTCACAAGCATTTAGGTCTGCAAATCTGCATTTTCGTGTTACACAATTCGCACTTCCTATACATCAATTCGCACTTTCATACTTAACATTTATCGTCCATCATAATATCACATAACCACTTCCCATCATATTTATTACCCCCCTCCATGTCATCCTCCACTCATAAAGGCATAATGTCATTATTAATGCATAACACATCGATTAAAGGTTGCAATAAATTCAAATCTCATGACAACAGATAACATTTAAAGCATGATCTATGACTGATTGTGTTACCAAGGCAGTAAGTACATGGTAGAATTTAATAAAATAAAAAATTCCAACTTCTAAGTATCGACAGTAGCACCACCTTTGTAAAATAGCACAAAAGGATGTCAGGTAAGAAGAAGGAAATGTCTAGTGGAGATACACTAAACACATTGGGTCATGAAAATCAACAATTCCAGTGGTCCAGGGCATATAATTACTACAAGTCTCTTTTTCCAGAAAAAAATAAAACAAACCTAATCTGGACCTTAGGAATAACATTAGCAGGTTGTGTCCTGGAGGTGACTAACATGAAAGAGATTGTTCAATGGTGCACAGATAAATTTGTCTATGAATGGAGAATAATTCAAAGGCAATGTCATCAACCCATTTCTATAGCTCCTTCAACATTCTCTAAAATGATACGACTCCCTACACCAACTATGTGATTCAAGAGCGAGGAAGTCGATGAATTTCTGAAGCAATATAGGGAGGAAACAGATTTTTGAGCAATTACTTAGAAGATCCAACCTATAACCCAGGTACTTCCATAATCGAGGTAAATTTGTTAAAATACTCGTAGAGAGAATTTTCATGGTTATTTGTCTACATTATCGGTTTGCAATCTACTATGATTGTATCAAGAAATGTTATATATGCTATGCATTATGCCCTGTGTGAAAAATCCATCATTGATCGATGTTATCTCATCTCAAGTGAAATATCCTTCCAACTAAATAACCTCAAAAAGACTCAAAATTTTCATATGACTTCTTACCTCATTTTCGCCATTGCTTATGGCCATGTTTTTGAAGATTTGCCACGAGAAAAACATGTTGATTTTAAGTTGGAACTAGTCTATGCATGGTATTTGGTCTTATATACACATAAATCTCAACACAGTTTCTACCCATTTCATAATAATTTCATTTCAAAATTCAAAAAATTAATATTTGGACAGAGTATGTCAAGGTTATCCTTGGAAGCAACGACCTTTCTCTCTGGAAAAGGGGTTTATGAATTGTCTAAAGAATTTATTGTAATTAGATTATTTGGTAGTAAGGAGAAGCCTATCCTTTTACCATTCTATACATCAAATAAACTCTTTGTTGGAGAAGTATGCAAACAATACAAGACTTGGGCCCACTTCTTCCATGAGAAGAGGAAAAAACAATTTATACCCCTAGCATGGAAAATTGGGAATTGCATTGTTAAGCATATAACTCACCTTAATGAATTAACAGGACATCATCAAGATATGAGTTTGAGGGAAGCAAAATTTGTTGAAGGTTTTGATCGAGACAACAAATTTACTACACATATGCAGTTAGTTAGGTATTCTTCACACTTCATGATAATTGAATAGTTTCAAGAGGGTGGCGAAGACAACTTGGATCTCCAAGAATTAGTGGCCTACCAAATTTCAAACAATACAGGAGAAGTAAAAAACAAAAATGAAAGACATATGCAACATGGTCTAGAAACAACAAATCAAAACCCCAATTCACCAACAACATCCCAAAGAAGCAGTCCATCGAGAATGAAGAGTAGAACCAATGGAATGGATACTAGAAAAGCATCAGTTAGAATCTTAGATGATGATGGAGATTAAGACCCATCGAGGAAAAGTCTTGAGAAAATGCATATTGCATACACTCCTGTGAAAAGAAAAATAAATATATCATCGACAAAGTTAAACGCACCAAAAGTCTAGGAAAGTCCCCATGCAATGGGCATGGACAAGCTCATTGAAGAAATTGCATGGCATGTGCATAGGTTGTTAGAAACAAGACAAATTGCTAATGCTATGATGTCCTAGGATCCTGAAATATTTGAAGAGGAATATGTCACTCTACACCACGTGACATACAATCGTGAAAATAAGAAATTATTGCTGGAAAAAGTTAATACCAAGAATAAAAAGTCATCATAACAATGGAAATATTCAATTGATTTGGATGGAGTAGCACCATCCAAAATTGCATACTTTCATTGAGCTAATCGAGATGCATTAAGACAATCAATTGATAACATGGAAAAAGAGAATTCAAAATTAAAGAAGCGGATAAAAGAGTTAGAAGTTGCTTTGGTACCAGGACCATTATTTCCAGAACCTTTGAGTTCGATTCAACCTACATTTGAATTGGAGGATATCCAAGAAAGCAGTACGTCAAAATAAAAAGGCTCATCAATTTTTTTGCAAGATGTAAGAAAATATGTGGGTGATACCATACAAAAGAGGACTAACATAATTCAGGGGATTTGGGAGCTCGCCCAAAGTATTGCTATCTTTTCATCCATAATACAAAATTTCAAAGAATATTTGCAAAAGGATTTGGAAAATGATGAAGGATTTTTTAAGGAAGTTGTAAACACGTTTTCAGCCAAAGTCTCAAGATTAATTAAAGCACGAAGGAAGGAACAAAAACTTCCCTGAACTTACCATATGAAACGGATTAATGCATGTTGGCTAAGGGGAATCAAAGAATTAAGAGAAATGATAAATGAAACCGATGTCTTAAGGAATAAAAAAAAAGGGATTTATTTCTTGAACTCGTTAATCTGACTAAAGAATTAGATGGTCCCAATTTATTGATGGATACCATGATCCTAACCAAAGAATCTTTGATGGGACAACTTAATGCACTAAAAGTTGCTTGCGCTAATGAATTTACCGAAACTATAGAATTTTTTGAAGATGAAGTTGGAAAATGGTTAGTTCAGTATATCAATAGGAATGATGAAGTGGATGACACATTGCATCAATAAAATCTATATTTGAGGGAATTTGAAAATCAATTGTTTGAAATTAAAACTAAACATGAAATCACTATGGCACCTTTAAGAAAGTAAATTGAGGAATGGTTGAAAAAGGCATTAATCAAAATTACTGAACCAGAAAATCAAGAAACAGTTACAACGGTTATGTCGCTTCAACCACAACATACACCTATAAAGGAGCCAGCTGCAAGCAAGTAAAGGTAACAAGATATCTCCATCGCAGTGAGTCGAACATTAACTTTACCCTTTCAGTTTTCCCTACGTTCATCTGTTCTACAATAATTTGTCATATTGCCTATGTGTTCTCAATATTCTGTGGGATTTAGGTTGATTCTTGGTTGTCCTTCTTTTATCTTCTAGGTCTTTTCACTTTATGGTCCATGGGAGCCCTATTCTAGTCCTCTTTGAATGGAGAATGCATTTTATTTTCTTTAAAGACATTTACCTTTGTATTTAAAGACTCGTTATTATGTTAAGACTCCAAGAGAGCTACTTGGGATATTACATTATTGTATTCTCAAAGACTTTGATCCGAAGTTTGAGTTTCCAAATGTTTTATCCAGCATAATCTTTTTGGCGCTTTATGGAATGATAATTTAAAGTTCTCTTTCAATTGCGGTCCATTTTTTGTTCTCTCTATTCATGGATATTGTTCAATGTTCTGATGAGGGTTGTGATGGATATATCAGTCCCTTATATTCTGTGTGCATCTTATTTATTTATGTTGTAGATATTGTACATATGAGTTTATTTTAAAAAACCTGGTCCCCAATCTCAGGTGTCATCTTTCCTTGAATGTGAATGTAAATATTAAGTCTAGTCCTTCTCAGACTTTATTTTATTTTATTTTCATGGAATTATTAGAACAAGAGGAGCACCACCTCTTTAAAAACGCAGAAGGATTCATATCCTCATGAGATTGATCTTCGATTGTGAAACAATCTTTTAGATCAACAACGATATATACAAAGGTGGACTAGTTCATTATGTAGAACTGCACTATGTACTTTGCTCATTTGAGCAATGGTTGCATGGCTCTGGCCCATGGGTTTTGTGTTGTTAATATGTACTTGTCGTCTCCTTTAACGCTCACCTGTTAAAACCATTGCTTGATGCAATTGGTGTTATAGTGCAACAAAAACAAAAAGCAAGGACAATCTTGACATCTGGAGCACAATGACTTGTTTCTCCAAAAATTGCAATCTGTCGCAGAGTTCTAGCACTAAGATTATGTGCTTGCCAAGTTTCGCACACTATTGACTTGGTGATGCTTGGCGCATGTCCTATTGTGAGATCAGAGAGATGTTATGTTGAATTGTTTGCATTATGAATGTGGCTAGGTTAGATATGTGAATATTGTTTGGGTAAGTGCAAATCATCTGTCTAGGTTGTTGATGCAGCGCTGAACAACTTTTGGAATGAGAAAGGTCATTCTAGAAGTAGCAGCTTGATTTGGTGTGCATTTTTCCAAATTGATGACATCTCTTTGCTTTGGCTTCGTCTGGACAGGCGAAGTGTGGGCATGCTCCATCCAGTATTCCAATAGTGACTGGTCCAAGTCCTATAGCTAGAACTTTGTCCAGTTACTCAAGCAATTGCAAATCGCAAGGACGGTGTCATTGTATCAATGGATAGGCACAACATCTCCATGTTTTTTGCATCCACTTAGTTGATAGCAAAGAAAATAAGGACAACTGCAACCAATGGAGGGGGAAGTCCAGAGAATGAATTTGTTGTGTTCAACAAAGGTTTTGATGCATAGCAATACACACAACAAATGATATCAGAGAGAGTTGGTGAATTGTAGGAGCTTCGAAGTACATTTCAAGCAATTGTTTGGAAAGGCCAGTAATATTGATCATCGACTTACATTGGGTCCCCTTCCCAATATTTTCCTTCTTAGTGTGAGCCAACGAGACAATGAGACCGTAGGACTGCAAACAATATGCATGGATTGTTGCTTGTAGTAAATTACATGTGTGCTAAGAGAATCCATGGATGCAGAGACTTTGCAGTTGAAATATGATTCCTCGAATAAATAGACCTAGTAATTGAGTGGCTGGTAGAACTGCTCAATGTGTAGCTAATGGGAGTTGTGTTCATGCAGAAATGTGAATTCGTTGGGAATATTATGGCCATGGAAAGTGGTATAAATAGTTCAAAAGACAACCGGAAATTGTCGCGGTGATGGTCCTTTTTCAGGCCGGCTCCATGAGTCGATATTTCTGTGTTGATATGTTGCAATTCAGATATAAGTTCCCTTGATCATGTACGCAGTGCCAATGATTCAACGTACTCCCAATGTCCTTTGTCCACTGTCAGGTAATAGTTATTTGGGCATTATGTGCATGTGTGATCTGGCTATATCATATTGCTTGACGCTTCGATAGTGTGAAAGGCTCTATGGTACTTGTGTTGCATGTGCAAGAGTGTCTTCGTTTCCAGTGTCCTTTGTATTGTCCATGACTTGTCGTGTAATATGGTATTTGCAAATCTGCTAACGTGTCAAATTTTCTTGTAAATAGCTAGGTAAAGAAGATTTTGACAACAAGTTTTCTAATATATGGTTACATCTTGATTTAGTGCATCATTTGCATAGGCGATGTGCACAGCGTCAATACTAGTCATCAATTTACAATACTTGTCACCTAGCAGCTTCATCCAATTTAATGTCCATGTCATGTTGTTCAAGTTTAGAAAGGAAATTTGACCATGGTCCTCTCTAAATTGTCGCTTAAGCAAGATTGTTGTTGTAATACATATCGCATATGTTATTGGCACAAAAATGTTATTTTCTTTTACTATCTGCTACAGGTTTGTTTCTTTAAATGCATTTTGATAGACTTGAAAATTATCAATAGTGCATTACCGACATTGTATTGCTTTAAGGCCATATGCATAGGGCACATTTATCAACATTTTCTTAATAGAAATGAGTTAGTCATGGAATACAGGAAATGATTAATACAAAGCATTGTGTATTTACTAAGATCTGCTTTGCAGACCTAGGCTAGTCATGGAATACGGGGATTGATTAATAGAAGGCATCGGAAACTTGATAAACAACCAAAACATTTACTTCGCACAAGTTCTAATTAGCCTTTGTTTTTTGGCAAAACCAAATTTCCATAAATCACTAAGTCATCATGCAAATTACCTGACTATCGGAGTGCATGACTCTTAGAGTTCCATACGATCATGCAATCATTGTCTCATTGATTGCTAGTTGCTGGAGCATTTCAATTGTTGGATCTGGCTCGAAGTGTTGTGCAAATGCATAGATATCTTCTAGCACAAAAGTACAAGTTTGTCCCAATGGAAAATGTTCTGCATCAATGTTCATAACAAAGCATGTTACACTTGGAAAATCTTTTTCCTTTGTAGGAATTTTGGCAGTTTAATCTTGTAAATGTTATGTGTCTTATCATGTGAAAAATGCAGTTTTGTGACTTTCATAGTTAACGTGAATCTGTCCTACAGAAAAAAAAAAAAAAAAGGCATCCATATGTCAATTTAAACATAGTATAAAATATATTGTATGTTCTATGCATTCACGTATTTGTTATTGCAAAGCAGGAGAAGTTGGACAAACCAGGGAAGTATTAGTAGTGGTGCATCACACACATATTCCCAACAATAGAGACACATGTAAATTCCTATAAGATATTTTATGTTTGCACGTTGTGATAACATGGCGAGCTAATAACTTCAGGAACTTATGAAATTCGCAAATTACTATATTTAGTTCAAGCAAAATAGGTATACTTGCAATTGAAGCAATCAAGGTTGGGGAGTCAAGTGTCATGGGCACAGGTGAAGCAACTATCCATGCACAACATGACCAATAAGAAAGGTATGTATATAAAACTATGCATTTTGCAGTTGGACAAGAAACACAATGAAATTGTTTTTCATATTTCTCATTTTCTGCAATTAGAATTCCATGATGCAGTTCTGCAACTTTGAATATTGTCGCAATAGAAAACCTGAACAGTCGCAAAACCGGAGAGGTATTCGTTGGAGATGTGATGGTTTTTTACATCACATATTTGGATAAAGTGAATAGATCACACAAAATATTTTATGATGACATGATAGATGCAAATGGCATGATGGCAGTTGCATTGATTGTTCCTGCACACCTCATTGAAAGACATCAGCAAAAGATTGTTCCCGAGGTTGGAATATCTATTGCAAATTTCAAAATTCTACCAAAAAGTGGTTATGACCATAGTGATTGTGATCCTGTTATATCAATACTTGAATCAAGTGTTGTTGAGATAGTATCTCCAACCTGCAAAAAATAAAATTTCATACAAGACACAACAATCAAGAAATTTGCAAGTAATACAGGCATGTATCCAATTGGCACTATTGGAGTTGTCGTGATGCTCGCTAGGAAAGTTGGATCGCAACAGAGTTTGCATATAAAATATGGAAACACAGAGGATGACAAAGCAACAATGTGTTTTTTCATTGTCAATTGTTTTTTGTTTATATGTTGCTATGTCATAGGTGTAGCCATATGACAACTACAGTCTTTTATGTATCAGCTGCAATTGTTCGAGACATATGGACATTTCTTCGCTTCATTGGAACGACAATTGAAAACAAGGATATTTCCTATTTTTCTATTTAAAAATATAACAAATAGGAGAGATGTAAAATAAAAGGTGTTTCGCACAACACTGTTGACATTTATAGCAGAACTCACAACATAAGCGGTCAAAGATTTGAAAAAACTAACTAATTGACAAATGTTGTAAGAATAGATTGACAACTCTATCTACAAATATCGTGTACAAGACTATTTGAAAACACACACACACACATATAGCATAAATTGTCAAACTTTGTACTATATAAATAGGTCGAAGGTATAATGATAGCAACACATGCATATTCAACTCCAATTGAACCTGTTTGTGCAATTTGCAACTCTCTTGTAGGGGCATCTGCTTTAATAAAAAAAATGCAATGTTTGACTATGTAAGATGTAATTAGATATGCCATTTTGCATATAAACATTACCTAGTTGTTGTTTTATGTAAAATCCACAACAATAATGTGTTATGCATCACCAGTGAACCTATATCGCAGGAACTGCTTCCTGACCTAACATAAATGCAATATGAAACATATTTGCAAAAGAAACCCAAAACAATTTATATATTGCACGAATTTCGAGTACATGGAAAATTTACCTTAAACGAAGATAGTGTAGTGCTACATGTGGAATAGAGATTGAACAAGGATAGTGCCATCATGCATCTGCAATGACTTCTATCTATTGCTTTTGTATTTCTTTGTACAAATACTATAGCTATAATCTTGTTATTATTTTTTATATTGACGAAAATGTTGATGTATAATGTCATATACATTGTATATGCATATTGGTTGTGTAGTTATTGAAAACCAGCAATAGCGTATGCATTGAGTCGAAATTGTTTGTTGGACATTGTTGGCATTGCAATGTCGAGCTATTGCATTCTTTGCAATTCAATTATGTCAAAATTTTGATGCACATTGGACTAGATGTTCACATGTTGTTGGTCATGTTACATTGCAACATTGATATATTTTTACAAAATCTAGATTGCAATTCGAGCAACTTTTGTTATTCGATGCTTTGATTATTGTCACAACTATGGAAACTGTAAGGCAACCTTGATATCTTTAGTGAATTTGGTATTGTTTCCAAATGTGATATGCATCTTTGTTGTCAGTGTCAGAAATTGTTGCTAAAAGAAATTTTCTTCTATCCTTGTACAAGAAATGCCAATTACATTTGTTCTGGTTACATATATTGTTATGCATCTGTATATTGCCCACTTCTTTCAATTGAATATTTTACATTTTGCATCTGGTGCAAGAAAGTATAGAACATGTGAAAAAGGTTTTGCATAAAAATGAACTTATGCATTTTGATGCTTGTTATATTGAGAAGCAAAAAAAATATTGTGTCAAATGTGGTTTGTTAAGTGGGTGAAACTAGGTCTCTAAAATAACGCCATTTATCGATTATAGCATCCCATGGAATCATCGGTGCAGTTTCCATTGATTTAAGAAACTTGATCTCACTGAATATTATTTCTATTTCTTCGGTGTCTGTAATAAATGTCTCATAGACAAACACTAACAATAATATTCTAATTGTCCTATATAGAATCAAATGCAATCAAACTCCAATTGAAAAAACATTGTTATGTTGTTGCATTAAACTAGATATTGAACAGGAAACCTGGTAAATTGTAGATGTTTTAACTAAAATCTATATATGGCAGAAATTGTGCACAAGTTTGTCACTTGTATTCGATGATTGCAAATTTCACAAAAGTATACAAGTGTTTAATAGAATTTCCCCCCCTTCTTCCTCAAGACAACATTTTTGTTTCTAAAGGTTTTTTCCATGGGCTCCCGACAATTGTTTTCTTCTACTATTTCAATGCACTGTAAATTGTTGAAGTCGCAATAAGATAGGTACCATAGTTGATTTCTTTTCCATCCCATTTGTTTCATCACATTGCAAAAAAAGAAAAGCATTGTGTCCCTCCCAAGATGTCAAAACAAACAATTTGTATTGTTATGCATGACTCTAGTAACTTGTATGCAATGGCTAGACGAATATAACTGAAAACAATTAACAACTACAATAGATTATATTGGTCGTCATTACGATGAATCGTGTATGTACATATATAGCTAATCAATTAAAATGCAACTTCCAGTGGGTTTAGTGGATCGTAAATGGATTTCATTTTGCAAGTATCCCAATTGCTAGGAGTGTGAAAGTGCGAGAGTTCAGTGCAATGACTTGCTTGATATCTCGGCACAGTTCTTAAAAAATAGAATAAATTCCCTCTTTGCGGGGATACACATGTGAAGAATATGGGAAGACTGAAGATACAGGTGCATGGAATCCAACAATGTGTGGGTGTGCATATGCACATTGTAGACGAAGAAACTACAAATAGACTGGACTCTTGCAAGCGCTTGAGACATTTGTACAAATTACACTAGTACTGGACATATGGATTTGTGCACTGCAAAAATATGGCCATTTTAAAAGCCTACATGAAACGTGGCAAATTGCAAGTGAAAACATATCTAATTTGGGGACTTTCGGACGAAAGGAAGATTTTTGGTCATCATAGCTCGTGTACTTGTTACTGCAATACAAAACTATAAATGCAAATCCTGTGTCAAATTCTTTTGTAAACCTAATATCTATTTAGAATTCCTTAGTCAAAAGCCTTTTTTACTTAGATGTTTTTTGAGGTTGTGAAAAACCTCTTGCTATGACAATGTCTTTGTGTTTTGTCTACATGCATCTTTTGCTCATTACCACTAGAATATGCTTAACAAAATGCTCTTTAGCTATATACATATAATAAAAATAAGAATATAAGTAAACAAAATGTTTTTGTGCATACGTTTAATTTAGAATATATTGTTAAACATATATATCTTCCAACAGATACATCTACAACACAGACATACAATCCTCACAGATCTTTAAAAAAATTTAGTATACTCCTATACAAATAATTAAAAGGTTAATAATTATTTATTAATTTAAAAAAGTTTAATTAGTAGTGTGTGTGGAGAAAGTTAATTATACATCTTCAACACATACTTATGGTCCGCACACATATAAATTCTACACCTCCACACATGTATATCCCTGCACAACGAACACTTAGTTGAATGGTTGTCAATGTTGTCAATAACATAATATTATTACACATATCCATATTGATAACAAAACGATTTTTACGTATATATGCATCTTAAGAATAAACGTTAATTATTAATTTAATAAAAAATGATTATACATCTCTAGTAGATACATACAGTCTACACAGATATAGCTTATGCACCTCCTCGCAATGACTAAACAAAATACATTGAAAACGATGTAGTAATTTTTTTAGGTGGTTGAAATTCGCGTAAATAATAGAACTTGTGGGTAAAGTCTATAACATAGTATTTGATAATGATATATGTTAGTTAGTGTAAAAACGATTTTCCAAAATTTTTTATATAATCCTATACAGATTATTAAAACATTAATAATTATTTATTAATTTAATAAAAAGTTAATTATTGTTTTTTAATCAAACTTAATTATATGTTTTTAGCACAGCAAACACTTAGTAATTAAAACATGGCCATTCAAGAGCGACACATCGAAAATTTGAGACTCATACATGCACCTCTCCACACCCATACATGCACCTATTCCAACCATCCGCTACAGCGACATAGTTAAATTGCTTATTAAATTCCTGTGCATGCACCCGAGATGCACTCATTCCAACCACTTATCACAACTGCATAATTAAATTACTTATTAAATTTGGGCTGCCAATGTCTCACCCAATCTGGGGATGTCACACTTTGGCATTTACAATCGTTGGCCATGGTGGATTCTGACAAGCAACCTAACTTGCACAATAACCAAGTATTTTATGGTAGATAGATTTGCTCAGATTTTACAAAGAAAATGGAGGCTATTAAGCAACTATGCAAAGTAAACATCTATTTGACACAGTGGATTATGGCAAGCAACCGAATTTTCTCGATAACTAAGTCATTTATGGCAGGTAGATTTAGTGAGATTTGTGAAAAAAAATACAGGCTAATAAACAACTATACGAAGTAAATGTCACAGATTTCTATGAGTTGTCCAATGCCTTCTATTGACCTTTATGTGTACCGGTAACTAAGTCATCTTTGAAAAGAACATGTTACAACATATTCCCTATGCACTTTGCC
This sequence comes from Picea engelmannii, assembly GCA_009831015.1. Taxonomy (NCBI): domain Eukaryota; kingdom Viridiplantae; phylum Streptophyta; class Pinopsida; order Pinales; family Pinaceae; genus Picea; species Picea engelmannii. Next base: position 484,501 of record ML787573.1, read on the forward strand.
TTTGAAGCAACTACACCTTCATAATGTACTATTCATAACATTCATGTATATCAAAGTGCATTTAAAGTAACACACATATAGAAAATACAGTTTACAAAAAGTCGATAGACAAATTTGGTTACTAATCTTAAAGAATATGACGTGGAGATGAGATTCATATAAACTGTCAGTTGACAAGGACTGTAAATTGATAGTTGGTATTGAATATGTGCACATCCACCATCCAGAGCATGTACTAATTCAAGATGTAACGACATCCCAAAACACTCCCTATCAAAAATCCTCTTTACTTAGTGATTTTCTACCATGCATCGATTATTTTGCTACTATCTTATCTATGCATATGGCACATGCATATTTTCCATAGTTGATGTCCTCTGCACATTCGATACCTTTCCGGCATCGATTCTGGAAATGGATGTAACTTGCACTAAAACAAAATCTTTTATCACAATTTGATTTGCACTGACTCGCAAACAAAGTGTGGCGATCATAAATAATGCAAATTAAATGTCTCATTGTTCTATGCACTGCTTAGTGTTTTATAATTATGATTACACATCCTCCAAAAATAGTTCATATGTGTGCAAAGGACATCCTATTAAATATGTGGCATGCAGTTAGATTTAAAGAAAATGGGCCTCAGTAATGTATCATTTCTAACCTTGAAATATGTCAGGTTGATTTAAAAAACAGTCATATGGAAAATAGAAAGAAAACCCAACCATTTTGCAGTGATAATGTCAATTCACTAGCTAGAGATGACAAGAATTTCCACTTTTCTACGTCTTAGGAGTGGTTCTTCAGCAAGAGTGAGAAAGGAAACCAAACAGACAAACTCTGGACCACGGGATTTGTAAATGTTGGTTGTGTACCTGAATTTTTCGATTGCAAGGAACTCGTATCCTGGTGTGCTCAAAGATCCGATTGCAGGACAAGGATGATAAAGGTCACAACAAAAGGAAAAAATCCAATCCTGCTTACTCTGAAGGTATTCAACAAAATGCTTCATCTCCCTACTACAAATAAAACTTTCAAGCTTGCGGAAGCAGACATGTTCCTAGCATCCCAAGTAGGAGGTGCCAATATTTTGAGAGAATTTTTGCTACTGTCTGCAAATATGTCGGGCGACCTTTCAACAATTGACATAACTTTGATGCAAAAGTCATACCGATACTTTTCATGGTTCTTTGCATGTGTAGTTGGGCAGTACTTGACTTCACACATACCAGGGTCAGCACTATATGCCATGTACTTTACCTTTCGTAGGGATTCCATGTTTGATTGTGCATGGGTGATATCAGATGAACTTTGTTGTCAATTAGGCAATTACTTAAGGGTTCAAAGTTTTTATATGGTCACATTTCTGGTGTTTGCAATTGTTTATTGCAATGTATTTAATAGTCTTCCTATTAAAGAAAATGTAAATACACAGAAGGAACCAATCCAATTCTGGCACCCAGTGTTATTTAAACGTAAAGCAAGATTCAATTTTTATGTTGTTAAAGATGGTTTTGTTAAACAGTTCAAACACATGTTGGTTGGGACAGAGCCCGAGAGAATAACTCATGAAGCTGAGTAATTTCTAAATGGAAAGGGAATTTGCATTCAAGATCAAAATCATACATACATCTAGTTGTATGGTTTCCAAAAAAATCCCTTTCTATTGCCTATGTTTCTCTGTGATAGATATTTTGTCGCCGATGTTTGTATCTAGTATAAAACCTGGTGCATTACATTTGACAAGAAAATAAAAAAACAGTTCATTAAATTGCCTTTTCAAGTTGGTGACACAACTGTCAGGAATTTGGCCCATATGAAAGAAGTCTCAGAAACACTTAGTGTATTTGATCTAAAAGATGCACAACCTCTAGCCG
>ML787573.1:502680-524517 GCA_009831015.1 Picea engelmannii
TTGGCGCTTTATGGAATGATAATTTAAAGTTCTCTTTCAATTGCGGTCCATTTTTTGTTCTCTCTATTCATGGATATTGTTCAATGTTCTGATGAGGGTTGTGATGGATATATCAGTCCCTTATATTCTGTGTGCATCTTATTTATTTATGTTGTAGATATTGTACATATGAGTTTATTTTAAAAAACCTGGTCCCCAATCTCAGGTGTCATCTTTCCTTGAATGTGAATGTAAATATTAAGTCTAGTCCTTCTCAGACTTTATTTTATTTTATTTTCATGGAATTATTAGAACAAGAGGAGCACCACCTCTTTAAAAACGCAGAAGGATTCATATCCTCATGAGATTGATCTTCGATTGTGAAACAATCTTTTAGATCAACAACGATATATACAAAGGTGGACTAGTTCATTATGTAGAACTGCACTATGTACTTTGCTCATTTGAGCAATGGTTGCATGGCTCTGGCCCATGGGTTTTGTGTTGTTAATATGTACTTGTCGTCTCCTTTAACGCTCACCTGTTAAAACCATTGCTTGATGCAATTGGTGTTATAGTGCAACAAAAACAAAAAGCAAGGACAATCTTGACATCTGGAGCACAATGACTTGTTTCTCCAAAAATTGCAATCTGTCGCAGAGTTCTAGCACTAAGATTATGTGCTTGCCAAGTTTCGCACACTATTGACTTGGTGATGCTTGGCGCATGTCCTATTGTGAGATCAGAGAGATGTTATGTTGAATTGTTTGCATTATGAATGTGGCTAGGTTAGATATGTGAATATTGTTTGGGTAAGTGCAAATCATCTGTCTAGGTTGTTGATGCAGCGCTGAACAACTTTTGGAATGAGAAAGGTCATTCTAGAAGTAGCAGCTTGATTTGGTGTGCATTTTTCCAAATTGATGACATCTCTTTGCTTTGGCTTCGTCTGGACAGGCGAAGTGTGGGCATGCTCCATCCAGTATTCCAATAGTGACTGGTCCAAGTCCTATAGCTAGAACTTTGTCCAGTTACTCAAGCAATTGCAAATCGCAAGGACGGTGTCATTGTATCAATGGATAGGCACAACATCTCCATGTTTTTTGCATCCACTTAGTTGATAGCAAAGAAAATAAGGACAACTGCAACCAATGGAGGGGGAAGTCCAGAGAATGAATTTGTTGTGTTCAACAAAGGTTTTGATGCATAGCAATACACACAACAAATGATATCAGAGAGAGTTGGTGAATTGTAGGAGCTTCGAAGTACATTTCAAGCAATTGTTTGGAAAGGCCAGTAATATTGATCATCGACTTACATTGGGTCCCCTTCCCAATATTTTCCTTCTTAGTGTGAGCCAACGAGACAATGAGACCGTAGGACTGCAAACAATATGCATGGATTGTTGCTTGTAGTAAATTACATGTGTGCTAAGAGAATCCATGGATGCAGAGACTTTGCAGTTGAAATATGATTCCTCGAATAAATAGACCTAGTAATTGAGTGGCTGGTAGAACTGCTCAATGTGTAGCTAATGGGAGTTGTGTTCATGCAGAAATGTGAATTCGTTGGGAATATTATGGCCATGGAAAGTGGTATAAATAGTTCAAAAGACAACCGGAAATTGTCGCGGTGATGGTCCTTTTTCAGGCCGGCTCCATGAGTCGATATTTCTGTGTTGATATGTTGCAATTCAGATATAAGTTCCCTTGATCATGTACGCAGTGCCAATGATTCAACGTACTCCCAATGTCCTTTGTCCACTGTCAGGTAATAGTTATTTGGGCATTATGTGCATGTGTGATCTGGCTATATCATATTGCTTGACGCTTCGATAGTGTGAAAGGCTCTATGGTACTTGTGTTGCATGTGCAAGAGTGTCTTCGTTTCCAGTGTCCTTTGTATTGTCCATGACTTGTCGTGTAATATGGTATTTGCAAATCTGCTAACGTGTCAAATTTTCTTGTAAATAGCTAGGTAAAGAAGATTTTGACAACAAGTTTTCTAATATATGGTTACATCTTGATTTAGTGCATCATTTGCATAGGCGATGTGCACAGCGTCAATACTAGTCATCAATTTACAATACTTGTCACCTAGCAGCTTCATCCAATTTAATGTCCATGTCATGTTGTTCAAGTTTAGAAAGGAAATTTGACCATGGTCCTCTCTAAATTGTCGCTTAAGCAAGATTGTTGTTGTAATACATATCGCATATGTTATTGGCACAAAAATGTTATTTTCTTTTACTATCTGCTACAGGTTTGTTTCTTTAAATGCATTTTGATAGACTTGAAAATTATCAATAGTGCATTACCGACATTGTATTGCTTTAAGGCCATATGCATAGGGCACATTTATCAACATTTTCTTAATAGAAATGAGTTAGTCATGGAATACAGGAAATGATTAATACAAAGCATTGTGTATTTACTAAGATCTGCTTTGCAGACCTAGGCTAGTCATGGAATACGGGGATTGATTAATAGAAGGCATCGGAAACTTGATAAACAACCAAAACATTTACTTCGCACAAGTTCTAATTAGCCTTTGTTTTTTGGCAAAACCAAATTTCCATAAATCACTAAGTCATCATGCAAATTACCTGACTATCGGAGTGCATGACTCTTAGAGTTCCATACGATCATGCAATCATTGTCTCATTGATTGCTAGTTGCTGGAGCATTTCAATTGTTGGATCTGGCTCGAAGTGTTGTGCAAATGCATAGATATCTTCTAGCACAAAAGTACAAGTTTGTCCCAATGGAAAATGTTCTGCATCAATGTTCATAACAAAGCATGTTACACTTGGAAAATCTTTTTCCTTTGTAGGAATTTTGGCAGTTTAATCTTGTAAATGTTATGTGTCTTATCATGTGAAAAATGCAGTTTTGTGACTTTCATAGTTAACGTGAATCTGTCCTACAGAAAAAAAAAAAAAAAAGGCATCCATATGTCAATTTAAACATAGTATAAAATATATTGTATGTTCTATGCATTCACGTATTTGTTATTGCAAAGCAGGAGAAGTTGGACAAACCAGGGAAGTATTAGTAGTGGTGCATCACACACATATTCCCAACAATAGAGACACATGTAAATTCCTATAAGATATTTTATGTTTGCACGTTGTGATAACATGGCGAGCTAATAACTTCAGGAACTTATGAAATTCGCAAATTACTATATTTAGTTCAAGCAAAATAGGTATACTTGCAATTGAAGCAATCAAGGTTGGGGAGTCAAGTGTCATGGGCACAGGTGAAGCAACTATCCATGCACAACATGACCAATAAGAAAGGTATGTATATAAAACTATGCATTTTGCAGTTGGACAAGAAACACAATGAAATTGTTTTTCATATTTCTCATTTTCTGCAATTAGAATTCCATGATGCAGTTCTGCAACTTTGAATATTGTCGCAATAGAAAACCTGAACAGTCGCAAAACCGGAGAGGTATTCGTTGGAGATGTGATGGTTTTTTACATCACATATTTGGATAAAGTGAATAGATCACACAAAATATTTTATGATGACATGATAGATGCAAATGGCATGATGGCAGTTGCATTGATTGTTCCTGCACACCTCATTGAAAGACATCAGCAAAAGATTGTTCCCGAGGTTGGAATATCTATTGCAAATTTCAAAATTCTACCAAAAAGTGGTTATGACCATAGTGATTGTGATCCTGTTATATCAATACTTGAATCAAGTGTTGTTGAGATAGTATCTCCAACCTGCAAAAAATAAAATTTCATACAAGACACAACAATCAAGAAATTTGCAAGTAATACAGGCATGTATCCAATTGGCACTATTGGAGTTGTCGTGATGCTCGCTAGGAAAGTTGGATCGCAACAGAGTTTGCATATAAAATATGGAAACACAGAGGATGACAAAGCAACAATGTGTTTTTTCATTGTCAATTGTTTTTTGTTTATATGTTGCTATGTCATAGGTGTAGCCATATGACAACTACAGTCTTTTATGTATCAGCTGCAATTGTTCGAGACATATGGACATTTCTTCGCTTCATTGGAACGACAATTGAAAACAAGGATATTTCCTATTTTTCTATTTAAAAATATAACAAATAGGAGAGATGTAAAATAAAAGGTGTTTCGCACAACACTGTTGACATTTATAGCAGAACTCACAACATAAGCGGTCAAAGATTTGAAAAAACTAACTAATTGACAAATGTTGTAAGAATAGATTGACAACTCTATCTACAAATATCGTGTACAAGACTATTTGAAAACACACACACACACATATAGCATAAATTGTCAAACTTTGTACTATATAAATAGGTCGAAGGTATAATGATAGCAACACATGCATATTCAACTCCAATTGAACCTGTTTGTGCAATTTGCAACTCTCTTGTAGGGGCATCTGCTTTAATAAAAAAAATGCAATGTTTGACTATGTAAGATGTAATTAGATATGCCATTTTGCATATAAACATTACCTAGTTGTTGTTTTATGTAAAATCCACAACAATAATGTGTTATGCATCACCAGTGAACCTATATCGCAGGAACTGCTTCCTGACCTAACATAAATGCAATATGAAACATATTTGCAAAAGAAACCCAAAACAATTTATATATTGCACGAATTTCGAGTACATGGAAAATTTACCTTAAACGAAGATAGTGTAGTGCTACATGTGGAATAGAGATTGAACAAGGATAGTGCCATCATGCATCTGCAATGACTTCTATCTATTGCTTTTGTATTTCTTTGTACAAATACTATAGCTATAATCTTGTTATTATTTTTTATATTGACGAAAATGTTGATGTATAATGTCATATACATTGTATATGCATATTGGTTGTGTAGTTATTGAAAACCAGCAATAGCGTATGCATTGAGTCGAAATTGTTTGTTGGACATTGTTGGCATTGCAATGTCGAGCTATTGCATTCTTTGCAATTCAATTATGTCAAAATTTTGATGCACATTGGACTAGATGTTCACATGTTGTTGGTCATGTTACATTGCAACATTGATATATTTTTACAAAATCTAGATTGCAATTCGAGCAACTTTTGTTATTCGATGCTTTGATTATTGTCACAACTATGGAAACTGTAAGGCAACCTTGATATCTTTAGTGAATTTGGTATTGTTTCCAAATGTGATATGCATCTTTGTTGTCAGTGTCAGAAATTGTTGCTAAAAGAAATTTTCTTCTATCCTTGTACAAGAAATGCCAATTACATTTGTTCTGGTTACATATATTGTTATGCATCTGTATATTGCCCACTTCTTTCAATTGAATATTTTACATTTTGCATCTGGTGCAAGAAAGTATAGAACATGTGAAAAAGGTTTTGCATAAAAATGAACTTATGCATTTTGATGCTTGTTATATTGAGAAGCAAAAAAAATATTGTGTCAAATGTGGTTTGTTAAGTGGGTGAAACTAGGTCTCTAAAATAACGCCATTTATCGATTATAGCATCCCATGGAATCATCGGTGCAGTTTCCATTGATTTAAGAAACTTGATCTCACTGAATATTATTTCTATTTCTTCGGTGTCTGTAATAAATGTCTCATAGACAAACACTAACAATAATATTCTAATTGTCCTATATAGAATCAAATGCAATCAAACTCCAATTGAAAAAACATTGTTATGTTGTTGCATTAAACTAGATATTGAACAGGAAACCTGGTAAATTGTAGATGTTTTAACTAAAATCTATATATGGCAGAAATTGTGCACAAGTTTGTCACTTGTATTCGATGATTGCAAATTTCACAAAAGTATACAAGTGTTTAATAGAATTTCCCCCCCTTCTTCCTCAAGACAACATTTTTGTTTCTAAAGGTTTTTTCCATGGGCTCCCGACAATTGTTTTCTTCTACTATTTCAATGCACTGTAAATTGTTGAAGTCGCAATAAGATAGGTACCATAGTTGATTTCTTTTCCATCCCATTTGTTTCATCACATTGCAAAAAAAGAAAAGCATTGTGTCCCTCCCAAGATGTCAAAACAAACAATTTGTATTGTTATGCATGACTCTAGTAACTTGTATGCAATGGCTAGACGAATATAACTGAAAACAATTAACAACTACAATAGATTATATTGGTCGTCATTACGATGAATCGTGTATGTACATATATAGCTAATCAATTAAAATGCAACTTCCAGTGGGTTTAGTGGATCGTAAATGGATTTCATTTTGCAAGTATCCCAATTGCTAGGAGTGTGAAAGTGCGAGAGTTCAGTGCAATGACTTGCTTGATATCTCGGCACAGTTCTTAAAAAATAGAATAAATTCCCTCTTTGCGGGGATACACATGTGAAGAATATGGGAAGACTGAAGATACAGGTGCATGGAATCCAACAATGTGTGGGTGTGCATATGCACATTGTAGACGAAGAAACTACAAATAGACTGGACTCTTGCAAGCGCTTGAGACATTTGTACAAATTACACTAGTACTGGACATATGGATTTGTGCACTGCAAAAATATGGCCATTTTAAAAGCCTACATGAAACGTGGCAAATTGCAAGTGAAAACATATCTAATTTGGGGACTTTCGGACGAAAGGAAGATTTTTGGTCATCATAGCTCGTGTACTTGTTACTGCAATACAAAACTATAAATGCAAATCCTGTGTCAAATTCTTTTGTAAACCTAATATCTATTTAGAATTCCTTAGTCAAAAGCCTTTTTTACTTAGATGTTTTTTGAGGTTGTGAAAAACCTCTTGCTATGACAATGTCTTTGTGTTTTGTCTACATGCATCTTTTGCTCATTACCACTAGAATATGCTTAACAAAATGCTCTTTAGCTATATACATATAATAAAAATAAGAATATAAGTAAACAAAATGTTTTTGTGCATACGTTTAATTTAGAATATATTGTTAAACATATATATCTTCCAACAGATACATCTACAACACAGACATACAATCCTCACAGATCTTTAAAAAAATTTAGTATACTCCTATACAAATAATTAAAAGGTTAATAATTATTTATTAATTTAAAAAAGTTTAATTAGTAGTGTGTGTGGAGAAAGTTAATTATACATCTTCAACACATACTTATGGTCCGCACACATATAAATTCTACACCTCCACACATGTATATCCCTGCACAACGAACACTTAGTTGAATGGTTGTCAATGTTGTCAATAACATAATATTATTACACATATCCATATTGATAACAAAACGATTTTTACGTATATATGCATCTTAAGAATAAACGTTAATTATTAATTTAATAAAAAATGATTATACATCTCTAGTAGATACATACAGTCTACACAGATATAGCTTATGCACCTCCTCGCAATGACTAAACAAAATACATTGAAAACGATGTAGTAATTTTTTTAGGTGGTTGAAATTCGCGTAAATAATAGAACTTGTGGGTAAAGTCTATAACATAGTATTTGATAATGATATATGTTAGTTAGTGTAAAAACGATTTTCCAAAATTTTTTATATAATCCTATACAGATTATTAAAACATTAATAATTATTTATTAATTTAATAAAAAGTTAATTATTGTTTTTTAATCAAACTTAATTATATGTTTTTAGCACAGCAAACACTTAGTAATTAAAACATGGCCATTCAAGAGCGACACATCGAAAATTTGAGACTCATACATGCACCTCTCCACACCCATACATGCACCTATTCCAACCATCCGCTACAGCGACATAGTTAAATTGCTTATTAAATTCCTGTGCATGCACCCGAGATGCACTCATTCCAACCACTTATCACAACTGCATAATTAAATTACTTATTAAATTTGGGCTGCCAATGTCTCACCCAATCTGGGGATGTCACACTTTGGCATTTACAATCGTTGGCCATGGTGGATTCTGACAAGCAACCTAACTTGCACAATAACCAAGTATTTTATGGTAGATAGATTTGCTCAGATTTTACAAAGAAAATGGAGGCTATTAAGCAACTATGCAAAGTAAACATCTATTTGACACAGTGGATTATGGCAAGCAACCGAATTTTCTCGATAACTAAGTCATTTATGGCAGGTAGATTTAGTGAGATTTGTGAAAAAAAATACAGGCTAATAAACAACTATACGAAGTAAATGTCACAGATTTCTATGAGTTGTCCAATGCCTTCTATTGACCTTTATGTGTACCGGTAACTAAGTCATCTTTGAAAAGAACATGTTACAACATATTCCCTATGCACTTTGCCTTTGAAGCAACTACACCTTCATAATGTACTATTCATAACATTCATGTATATCAAAGTGCATTTAAAGTAACACACATATAGAAAATACAGTTTACAAAAAGTCGATAGACAAATTTGGTTACTAATCTTAAAGAATATGACGTGGAGATGAGATTCATATAAACTGTCAGTTGACAAGGACTGTAAATTGATAGTTGGTATTGAATATGTGCACATCCACCATCCAGAGCATGTACTAATTCAAGATGTAACGACATCCCAAAACACTCCCTATCAAAAATCCTCTTTACTTAGTGATTTTCTACCATGCATCGATTATTTTGCTACTATCTTATCTATGCATATGGCACATGCATATTTTCCATAGTTGATGTCCTCTGCACATTCGATACCTTTCCGGCATCGATTCTGGAAATGGATGTAACTTGCACTAAAACAAAATCTTTTATCACAATTTGATTTGCACTGACTCGCAAACAAAGTGTGGCGATCATAAATAATGCAAATTAAATGTCTCATTGTTCTATGCACTGCTTAGTGTTTTATAATTATGATTACACATCCTCCAAAAATAGTTCATATGTGTGCAAAGGACATCCTATTAAATATGTGGCATGCAGTTAGATTTAAAGAAAATGGGCCTCAGTAATGTATCATTTCTAACCTTGAAATATGTCAGGTTGATTTAAAAAACAGTCATATGGAAAATAGAAAGAAAACCCAACCATTTTGCAGTGATAATGTCAATTCACTAGCTAGAGATGACAAGAATTTCCACTTTTCTACGTCTTAGGAGTGGTTCTTCAGCAAGAGTGAGAAAGGAAACCAAACAGACAAACTCTGGACCACGGGATTTGTAAATGTTGGTTGTGTACCTGAATTTTTCGATTGCAAGGAACTCGTATCCTGGTGTGCTCAAAGATCCGATTGCAGGACAAGGATGATAAAGGTCACAACAAAAGGAAAAAATCCAATCCTGCTTACTCTGAAGGTATTCAACAAAATGCTTCATCTCCCTACTACAAATAAAACTTTCAAGCTTGCGGAAGCAGACATGTTCCTAGCATCCCAAGTAGGAGGTGCCAATATTTTGAGAGAATTTTTGCTACTGTCTGCAAATATGTCGGGCGACCTTTCAACAATTGACATAACTTTGATGCAAAAGTCATACCGATACTTTTCATGGTTCTTTGCATGTGTAGTTGGGCAGTACTTGACTTCACACATACCAGGGTCAGCACTATATGCCATGTACTTTACCTTTCGTAGGGATTCCATGTTTGATTGTGCATGGGTGATATCAGATGAACTTTGTTGTCAATTAGGCAATTACTTAAGGGTTCAAAGTTTTTATATGGTCACATTTCTGGTGTTTGCAATTGTTTATTGCAATGTATTTAATAGTCTTCCTATTAAAGAAAATGTAAATACACAGAAGGAACCAATCCAATTCTGGCACCCAGTGTTATTTAAACGTAAAGCAAGATTCAATTTTTATGTTGTTAAAGATGGTTTTGTTAAACAGTTCAAACACATGTTGGTTGGGACAGAGCCCGAGAGAATAACTCATGAAGCTGAGTAATTTCTAAATGGAAAGGGAATTTGCATTCAAGATCAAAATCATACATACATCTAGTTGTATGGTTTCCAAAAAAATCCCTTTCTATTGCCTATGTTTCTCTGTGATAGATATTTTGTCGCCGATGTTTGTATCTAGTATAAAACCTGGTGCATTACATTTGACAAGAAAATAAAAAAACAGTTCATTAAATTGCCTTTTCAAGTTGGTGACACAACTGTCAGGAATTTGGCCCATATGAAAGAAGTCTCAGAAACACTTAGTGTATTTGATCTAAAAGATGCACAACCTCTAGCCGTTTTCGACCCCCAGGTTATGTTTTCCCAATACTTAAAATCCATAAGGTACAATAATGTGTTCACAAGATTTAACAAGGAAACTCAAATCCAATGACAATATTTGACGAGGAACCTCAAAGCCAATGCCAACAACACTTCAATTATTGAATGGAATTAGAGGCTATGTTGTTGAAAACATTAACAGAAGACTGGACATAATCAAATACACATGGGATCTCAGTATCACTCCACGTAATCTTTCAAAAAGGATACAAATTTTACTAAATATCTGCGAAAACATTTTGAGCATGATCAAGCCTATTATTAAAACAAAGTAAGTACTTTCGTCGCACGAGTCACTAGTATGAATGAGTATAAAAGAAGCCAAAAACGACTGCCCTTGAACAAAAGGATAAAGAAAATAAAGGAAGGTTGGGAAGCACGAATAAATGTACTAAAATATGTAATAGATGCTTGCAAAAACATCGATGGAAAAAGAGCAAATGCCAATTTAAAATCAATTTCTACTGCTAAGGAGTTGCAGGACCCAAATTTTTTCATGAATTCAACCATAATCATAAAAGAAGAGCTTGATACTGAATTATCTAGAATGAAAACCAGATTGGCTAATGACTTCGACAATCTCAAGAAATTTGATGAGGAGGAACTGAAACAATGGCTTGTTACATTTGTCAACAACAACAAAGACCACTCCTCAGTCATCGACCAAGTCCAACTAGAATGCAAAGAAGTGGAAGAGCAAATTTTTGCTCTTTGAGTTAAGAAATAAATAGCCATTATGAAAATCAAAGGCTACATTAATCACTGGATCAAGAAGGCCATGGAATAGATTATCATCCCAGAATAAGCATCAAAGACAGTTCAAGAGCATTCCAACTAAACAACTCCTATAAAGCAAGTTGCATATGTACAATAGACAAATCAAAGCAATGCAAAACTTTCTTCTTGGTAACTAGTCAAGCAAGATTTTCATCTATTTTTGCTCTTACTTTCCTTCATCGCTCTATAATGTTCCAAAATTGCTTGTTCTATGTTTTGTCATAACCTAACTGTAACATCCCCATCCACCCACAGGCCAGGGCATGCTACCTTCAATCCCACCCTTGGACTTCATACTCTTACCGATACCTTCTTTCATTAATAAGAACGCATAAGATACAAGATTTAGCGACATGCATAGCAATATCCAGCAAGCATGCATAATCTAAGATTTAGTTAGACGATAATTAAAATACATCGGAATACATCCATACAGAGATAATAATATCACAACAGAGAGAACTTATCTTTATAAGAAGGCGACACCAATTGGCTGCAGGCCATGGATGTTCCACCCAACCATAGACACCACTGCTCCAAATCTCAATAGCAGTGTCACCCCCGAGCCAGGGCTATGAATCCACAAGGATGGTTCCAGAGTGTGCTTGGGTTCCCAAACCAGTCAGCTCTCAATCTCTCACAGGTTTCCCAGCAACCAAAACAATCCAAGTACCCAACTCTCTTCTACCCAGCCTGTACCGCCCAAGAGAATGGACCTCCACCCTTATCTTCCACGCAGTCCCTCAAGCAGTCCTTCTCCTTTATTTTGGGGCCTCCACCACAGCTGGTCCAGAATCTCAATGTTGGAACTCTCAGGACTCGCAGTTGTGAGAAAAAAAGGGCACAGGCCAATGCATCTCAGACATGTAGGCCCCAAGTCATGGCTACATTGCACTAGCGACCATTGCAGCCAACTATCTTGTGGCTAATTCTCAGCAGTTCCTTTCCCTTTACCAATCCAAGACGCAGGTGAGGATGGATCAATGGATGGGTAAGTGAGTGCAAGGAAGGGCGTGAGGGAAAGAATGGTATGAAATGCAGAAGAGAAGGAGCGAACGAGCCAAGGACCGGTGACCATCGACCAACGACCCACGACCAACCCCACAATCAAACCAGGGATGGGTTTAAGTATCTCTCGTGGGGAATCAAGAACGTTTTGGCCTTCCCTAAGAATTTCACGTAACCAATCCCCTTCCTTAGACAAAAAGGCTAATTAAAATAGGAATAAACACTTAGCCCCTCAAGCCCCCTCTCTTGTGGAATCATAGCCCCCTATAACTCTAGTCCTTGTCCATCTAGAAGCTAGCCATGTATTTATTATTAATCATTATAAAAAAACATTACATGTCTTGGTCACACTGACCTTTTAATAATTATTTGGGCACTCTGGCCTCTCAGCATTGTAACAATACATTATTTAAAATGGGCGTTCAAAACCTGGGGTGTTACATCCCCTCCCCCTTATTTTGGCACCATCCTCAGTGCATATACAAAATAGAGATCAAAATCTCAAATTTATTCAAAAAGTTGCAGGTACTATGCCCGCATGGCATCTTCATGCTCCCATGTAGCATCTTCAGGACCGTAGCAAGTCCACTGAACTTTTACCATCTCTATAACTCGATTCCGGAGCATTTTGACTTTTTTGTCCAATACCTGCACTAGCTGAACCTGAAAATCTCCCACTGTCTCTACCTGAATCAGATGCCAATCAATAACATGGTTAGGATCATGTACATATTTCTTTAGTAAATAGACATGAACTACATTATGCACATTCATGGAAGGAGGCAATGCAAGCATGTATGCAATTGGCCCTATTTTGTCCAATATTTCAAATGGACCACAGAATCTGGTTGCCAGCTTTGTACAACTACCCAATTTCAAAGAGCTTTTCTTGGGCTTCACTTTCAAAAGTACATGCTTCCCTACTTTAAATTCTCTAGTTGTCATGTTCTTGTCTGCATAAACTTTTTGTCTATCCTGAGCTACCTTTAAATTCTGGTTGATCTTGACCATCTGGTCTTCCATGTCCTTGAGCAAGTCTGGCCCAAGTACCACTCTATCTGCTAGGTTGTCCCAGCTTACTGGAATATCGCATTTCCTACCGTATAAGGCTTCAAATGGGCTCATTCTCAATGAAGCTTGATACCCATTATTATATGGAAACTCAACCAAGTGTAAGTAATCTTCCCACTTAGATGGATTATCCATCACATACATTCTCGACGTATCTTCAATTATTTGATTGACCCTCTCTGTTTTTTCATCTTCCTGGGGATGATATGTTGTGCTAAAGTTTAGATTTGTGTCAAATCCTTTAAACAATCCCCTCTAGAAATTGGAGGTAAACTTTGTATCTCTGTCCGAGGCGATTGTCCTAGGTATCCCATGCAACCTAGCAATTTCCTTCATGAAAATTTCTGCAATATTAGTCATTGTATGCGTTATCTTCACAGGCACAAAATGAGCAGCCTTTGTTAATATTCCAACCACCACCATGATTGAATCATGTTGCTTATTCATTCTAGGTAATCCTATGATGAAATCGATGGTTGTAGCAAACCCTCTTGGTGCCTATGCTCAGCCTTCACCTTCTGACATTCCATACATTGAGCGATGTAATCAGCAACATCCTTCTTCATTCCTGTCCAAAAGAACTGGCTTCTTACTATTGTAATTATTTTCTGGTAACTGGGATGTCCAACATAAGGAACATCATGCATTTCCTTCAGTACCAAATTCCTCAGTTCTCCATAACTAGGAACATAGATTCTATTTTTATGCATGAGTAGTCCATCTTCCTTTATCTCATACTCCTTTATTATCTGTTGTACATCTCCTTGTTGTGAGTTTTCTTTTACCTGTAGGTAATGCTGGTCTGTAACAATACCATCCAAAATTCTGCACTTCAACTCTGATTGATGCATACTGACAGCACTAGCATGCATGATATGCACTCTTCCACTAAGTGCATCGGCAACTTTATTCTCCTTTCCCTTGATATGCTTGATATCGAAGTCATATTCACTTAAAAATTCCAACCATATTGTTTTCCTGGCATTCAAGGTTGGTTGTTCAAAAAGATACTTCAAGCCAATGTGGTCTATCCTTAATTCAAATTTCTTCCCCATGAGATAATGCCTCCACATCCTCAAGGTGTGAACAATGGCAGCAAGTTCCAAGTCGTGGGTGGCATAGTTCCTCTCATGTTCCTTAAGCTTTATGGACTCATATCCAATGACATGTCCATTTTGCGTGAGGACTCCCCCAAGTCCTTCCTTACATGTGTCTGTACATACCACAAAAATTTCATTTGGGTCAGCAATCTTTAACATAGGTGCACTAGTAAGTAATTCCTTCAACAGATTAAAATTATTTTCACACTTGAGTGTTCATTCAAATTTAGTTCCCTTGTTTTGCAAAGAAGTGATGGGATGAGCAATCTTAGAGAACCCTACTATGAACCTTATGTAGTAGCTAGATAATCCCATAAAATATCTGAAGTCTGACACATTTCTGGGTGTTGGCCATCCTCTAATGGCTTCGATCTTCTATGGATCTATTGTTATGCCCTACTCTGAAATAATGTGTCCCGAGTAAGTGATCTGCTTTTGATAGAAAGAACACTTACTCAACTTGGAATACAAATGGTGTTCTCTCAGTACTTGCAATACCAGTCTTAAGTGATGTTCATGCTCCTCTTCAGACTTAGAATAGATAAGCATGTCATACAGGAATACTATGACAAACTTATCCAAATAATTTCTGAATATGCTATTCATTAAGCACATGAAAAAAGATGGTGCATTGGTCAGTCCAAATGGCACCACTACAAATTCATAATGCACATACCTAGTCCTAAAGGTTGTTTTACGAATGTCCTCTTCCTTGATTCTTACCTGATGGTATCCTGCCCTCAGGTCAATTTTTGAAAATATTTTTGCTCCTTTTAGCTGATCAAAGAGGTCATCAATTCGGGGTAGAGAACACTTTTTCAGCTATTGGAAGTCAATACACAGCCTCAAGGTTCCATCCTTCTTTTTAACAAAAAGTACTGGTGCCCCCCAAGGTGAAACACTTGGACGTATGTACCCTTTCTTCAACAATTCCTCCAACTGCATTTGTAATTCTTTTAACTCTAGTGTGCTCATTCTGTAAGGTGTTTTTGACATCGAGGCATCTCCTGACACTAAATCAATTGAAAAATCTGTCTCCCTTTGTAGTGGCAATCTAGGTATTTCTTGCAATACATCTTCAAATTCCTGTAGTACCGAGAAATCTTCGAGGCTTGTCCCCTTTGTATTTTTTGGCTCTTCCACATGAGCTGCATATAATTGACATCCTTTCCTAAAACATCTTTTTAGCTATAAGGCTGAAATCTCCCTTATAGAGATAGGTCTTGGAACTCCTTTCACAGTGCTCTATTTTCCATTTCCATCAAGACATGTAAATGTCTTGTTATGACAATATAGGACAACATGATGCTTGTCCGACCAATCCATTCCAATCATAATATCATAAGACCCCAATGGTATGATATTTAGATCAATACTATTATTCATGCCATTAAGACTTATGGAACAACTTCTGACCATGTCATGGATTCTTCTTTTGGTTCCAGTGGCTAACTGAACCAAACTTGTTTTTCCAAGTTTACTTTTCTCCAAATGTAATCTATCCACTATATTAGGATCAATGTAGCAATGACTTGTTGCTGAATCAATCAAAATAGCAACAGGTTGATTTATGATCTTACCTTCCACCTTGATCGTATTGGACTGGTACTCTGCGTGTCGATCATCTAAAGCTGCATAGATTCTTCCCATATCTTCGACTGTTGTAGCCTCTTGGATGTTGTGCATAGTCTTAACTATGTCCTTTCTGTGTGGGCAATCCTTGTACAAGTGATCTTCCTTGCATCCCCAGCATTGGATTGGTGGTCTTCCCCTTTTTCCCAAGGAATTTTATTTCTTGAAATCCCTCTTAGCACACTGATCTTGATTATTTGTATTAGGCTCGTTCCTATTGAAGGGAGGTTTGAATCCTTTCTTCCTCTGATCAGACTTCACATTTTTCTTGTCCTTCCAAGATTTTTGCAGAGATTCTCTTCCCTGGCCTTGCTCATATAGGTATTTATCCTTCCTGATGGATTCAGTCAAGGTCTTGGGTTCATCATACTTGCTCTTTTCCTTAAAAAAGGTTGGCAGTCCACTTAGAAATCTCTGTATTTTCACTTTACCATCACCAATGAACCTAACATACTTTAACAATCCCAAGAACTTATTATCGTACTTTGCCATAGTCATGCTTCCCAGTTGGAGTTCAAAGAAGTCCTCCATTTTCTTGTCATAGAAACGCTCTGAGAGGTACTCCTTTTGGAAGTACTTCTTGAACTACTTCCAAGTGATCCTACTTTCGTTAACATGTTCCACTTGCTTCAGTTGGTCCCACTGCACTGCAACTTTCCCGTGTAAATGGTAGGTGGAAATCCTGGCTTCTAGGTTGGACGAATAGTTATGCAACTGGAAATATCTTCTGAGCCCAAGCAACCATGCTTCGGCATCATCTTCCCTTTCTCTTTCACCCTCAAAGGAAGGTGGCTTGAGCTTCCTCAGCTCTCCTTGCAAAATATCTACGTCTTGTTTCCTTCTTTGGTGTCTGACAAGAGACACCTCTGGACTGCTTACGAAATCTTTCGATGCATAAAACTTTCTTTTTTAGTAAGGAGGTGAGTGGTGTCCATGAGCTCTTCTAGAACTTCTGGAATAACCAACTCTTCCACGATCATCCCTTCTTTCATGGAACATGCCTTCTTCCTCTTGTCTTGAGTTTGATCCCTTCTTTGTTTGTCTCTGCAACTGATTTAAGCTCTGCAACACTTGAGCATTTCTCTGACTTTGATCTCTCATCAGTCTCTCATTGTCTTCTTTTTAGCTCTGCACTTCCATCTCCATGCTTCTTATCATTTCTATTAACGTTTCCTGCTCTCCTTTTCCCTTGCATCCATTGGACTCTATCTTTGCATTACCAACTCTGGTATTCTGGCCTTCGACCTCCTTATCTGGACTACAGGCTCCCTCGCCTTCTTCCATTTCCTCAATACACATCTTGAGTTGATGTGTTTAGACCCCTTAATTCTGCAAAATGTGCAAGTGACCATTTTGTTAGAATTATGCATACGATAAACAAAATTGCCAAACCATGCTACAGGTCTCTTTCTTTTTTTTTGTTCATGGAGATCATATCCGCATTCTCTGAAAATAACAGTGTCATGTTATCCTTAGCTGACACAGATTTTATCCTTCACAGGCGCTTCCTTCAAACCACCTTCCCAGGTGACCATGACTAGAAACCGCGGCTAAATCCTTCCTTAGCACTTTTATGTCTCAAATACAACCAATTTGGCCCTTACCCTCCTTCCCTTAGCTCTCAATCTTCATATGACCATGGCCATGATCCTCCGCTTAGCTGAAAAAGCGCTTGTCCAGAGCTTCGAGACTTTAGAACTTCCAACCAGGACCGGATCAACGGTCCTCATCCTCTTTCACAATCAACGATCGAGATCCACTTCGGGACTTCACGCTTTGGGAGTCTCAACTTTCCTCGCTTGCCTCCTCCTGGAACACTTTTACCCGGAGTTCATGATCTATCGACGGGTGTCCTCCCACAGATCAGCGGTTGTGAATCGCTTCGGCTCTTCGGGCTTCAGAAGTTTCAAAACTTTCCTCCTGCACTTTCTCCTGGAGTGCTTTCACCCAAAGTCGACGATCTTTCAATGCGTGTCTTCTGGAATTAACGGTCGATATGTACTACGACCTTCGGGAGTTTTTGACCCAACACAACCTACCACATATTTCCCCACTGGAGTTCCCAGTCTCCAGACTGCATGATCTGTCGCCACGTGTTGAAATACTGGAAGCGAACACGTGGCCCAATCAGGTGGGTAACGCATGTCACGTTCTAACTGACACCCCAATAGTCCATATTCTCAAAACTTACTGACACGTGGCACACATCCCATGTGTCCACATCATCCCAGGTGACTTTCGCAAGCCACATCACTTCGAAAATTCTAGGATCCACATCACCTCTAGGTGATGTCATCGTGCCCCATCACTTCGGCTCTTCGAGCTTCAGGACTTCGGGAGTTTCCATACTAGCACACTTCCAATTCTTTCGAACTCCAAATTCCCAAATTGGCCAATCTGTCACCATGTGTTCTCCTGGATCGAACGACTAAGATTCACTTCGACTCTTCACCCGGAGTCCACGGATCTGCACCACGCGTCCTCCTTAATCTGGTAGTTGAGGCTTACTTTGGGTCTTTGGACTTCGGAAATCTCAAATTTCAAAACTTATCTGGCCCCATTGGATTTTATCCGAAACCCTGGATTTGGTGACGTGTGGCTCTCAGCAGATCAATGGATGAGATCCTTTCGGTTCTTTCCGGTTTCAGAAATCTCAAACTTCAAACCTCCTCGAAGTACACAGGATATTGTCGCTTGTCCTCTTGAATCAAATGGTTGAGATTTACTTCCGCTCTGTAGCTCTCCGTCTTCAAGAGTTTCAAATCTCAACTGAAAACCTCTCGAACAGATTTCTCCAAAGTTATTGATCTGCTGACACGTACCTCTTGGTGATCGACGGTCAGGATCTACTTCGGCTATACAGAGTTTCAATGTTCGAGCCCTAACATGACACATCACTTACTGCCTTTGAATTTTCGAGGGCACGCATTGATGGTTTGGAGTAACCCGCTTTTCTCCCTGCAATTCTCCTGATGCTAACACGTAACCCCTTGGTGAAACTGTGGTTTGGATTGCGGGACTGCCTTGGGAAATTATCTCCCGAGCAACTTGGTTCACCGCAATGTCGGTTGTCTGTTGATATCTCTCTCTAATGGAATCTAACGATGGTGACCATAACCCTTGCTTCCTTTTCATCGGACGACCCATGTTCACCTATCCTCTGATCCAATGATCCCAGATCTCTCCTGATCCTACAGTGGCGATCGCTCTGGAATTCGAAGGGGGGCGGTCATGATCCTTCAAACCCCTTACAACTGATCTCTCACGATCTAATTCCTACGTAGATTCTGCAATGCCATTCCTCCTGATATTTTCAGCTCCACGATCAGAGTTCGATCTGTAACCATGAGACTCTGACCAAGAGACCCGGCCCATATTGGCCCGGTGTTTCAACTAGAAGCTCTGATACCAAACTGTAACATCCCCATCCACCCACAGGCTGGGGCATGCTACATTCAAGCCCACCCTTGGACTTCGTACTCTTATTGATACCTTCTTTCATTAATAAGAACGCATAAGATACAAGATTTAGCTACATGCACAGCAATATCCAGCAAGCATGTATAATCTAAGATTTAGTTAGACGATAATTAAAATACATAGTGGAATACATTCATACACAGATAATAATATCACAATAGAGATCACTTATTTTTATAAGAAGGCGACACCAACTGGCTGTAGACCAAGGACGTTCCACCCAACCGTAGACACCACTGCTCCAAATCTCAACAGCAGTGTCACCCTCGAGCCAGGGCTATGAATCCATAAGGACGGTTCCAGAGTGTGCTTGCGTTCCCAAACCAGTGAACTCTTAAGCTCTCACAGGTTTCCCAGCACCCACAACAGTCCAAGTGCCCAAGTCTCTTCTACCCAGCCTGTACCGCCCAACTCTCTTCTACCCAGCCTGTACCGCTCAAGAGAATGGACCTCCACCCTTCTCTGCCACGCAGTCCCCCAGGCATTCCTTCTCCTTTATTTTGGGGCCTCCAACACAGTTGGTCCAGAATCTCAATGCCGAAACTCTTAGGACTCGCAGTTGTGAGAAAAACAGAGCATAGGCCAACGCATCTGAGACGTGTAGGCCCCGAGTCATAGCTGGATTGCACCAGCGACCATTACAACCAACTATCCTGTGGCTAATTCTCAACAGTTCCTTTCCCTTTACCAAGCCAAGATGTAGGTGAAGATGGATCAATGGATGGGTAAGTGAGTGCAGGGAAGGGCGTGAGGGAAAGAATGGTACAAAATGCAGAAGGGAAGGAGCGAACGAGCCAACGACCATCGACCAACGACGAACGACCCACGACCAATTTCGCGACCGACCCCACAATCAGACCAGGTATGGGTTTAAGTATCTCTCATGGGGAATCAGGAACCTCCTGGCCTTCCCTAAGAAGCTCACGTAACCGATCCCCTTCCTTAAACAAAAGGGGTAATTAAAATACGAATAAACACTTAGCCCCTGAAGCCCCCTCTCTTGTGGAATCCTAGCCCCCTATAACTTTAGTCCTTGTCTGTTTAGCAACCAACCATGCATTTATTATTAATAATGATAAAAAAACATCACATGTCTTGGGAACACTGGCCTTTTAATAAATGTTTGGGCACTCTGGCCTCTCAGCACTGTAACAATATATTATTTAAAATGGGGGTTCAAAACCTGAGGTGTTACACTAACAATCATTTCTAACTATGTGTCTTTCTTTGTTACAAGTCTTTCTTCTATTTTATGGTCCACGGGAGCCCCAACCCTAGTCCATTTGGACAAACGCTTTTACTTTTTATAGATATTATTTAAAAGACAGACGTTTATTTTTAAAACTTTCCCAATGACTATTATGGCATTTACAAAGATTATTGAAAAAACAATGGTATATTTTTTTACCTTTCGAAGACATTGTTTTGGCATAAATAACTACTAATTTTCTAGACTTTTACTCTTGGACATAATTTCCAAGCCTCCATTCACTGTCAATCATTTCTCAATGGAATATCATGTTCTCTTCCAATCATATGTAGTCATTGACTTTCATTCTGGTACAACTGGTATTTTGAACTCTATGTTATGCTTAGTAAATTTGGTTTAATATAGTAACTAGTCTATTCAATAGTGCAAGGTCGTTTCTCAGGCCTTTCATTGCTTGTTAAATCTGTGTTGTTTATTGAGTTACATAACACTCATATTTATATATATTATTAATGGATATTTGCAAATTGTTCCTATATAAACATTATTCTTAATATTTGTAATTGATATGTACTTAGTTATTAACAATTTCACAAACACTTAACTTTATTTATATATATTGTGTTTTACCTTCTTCTTAATATTTTTAATTGATATGTGCTCCATTACTAATTGATATGTGCTCCATTACTAACAATTTAACACACAATCCCCCAGATGGGGTGCCAACATGAAATGATGGACACAACTCAGTTTAGGGCCACGCGGCCATGCAACATGGTAATAGGTGGCAGTCTAACATCACGTCCACCCTCACAACCTCGTTGGCATGCAAATGATCCCCCATCACCTTTCCTCCCATACTCGAACCATGTAGCTCACACGAATCAGAACCTACAAGTCTTCATGGCACTGCATGACGAGACCTCTCGGTCACCTCAGCCCCAGCCGACCGTGTTATCAACCCCCTTGTCTATTTTGTTGGCTCATTTCTATCGAAGCGACCTCCCCGTGGATCATTTTGTTCTCTTCTCTACTCTACAGCTCTAGTGCGCTTCCTCCATTCGCGTTTTGGAGCTCTCCAGTGCATACCCTCCATTCTGGAGCTTTCTGGTGAGAACCCTCCTTTCCTTCATGCCATGACCCAGGGGCAGACCAAGGCATGGAGCAGCCTGGTACCAAGCCCGGGGAAGGAAACCACCAACCTCTATTCAGTCGCGTGAAGCCTCGAGCCCTTCTCGAGCTGTTTCCCCCCATTGTAAATTGGCTTCTCCCTTTTTGTTGGCCCCCATGGATGTTCACCTGCCTAAAGAAGGTTTTCCCCCTCCTCTCACCCATTTAGTCATCCCTTCTTCTTCTAAACCGCCCGTTGATCCAGTTACTGGCCTCTCCCCCCTCTCGAACCGCTACAGCTGTAAGGTCGAGTGGTTT
>ML787573.1:524649-536290 GCA_009831015.1 Picea engelmannii
CCCCCACAGTTTCACTTGCCTCCCCTCTCCTAGGCTCCTCTTCATCCTTTCCACTCTCCCACCACAATTCTCCTTGTAAAAGCAGGGACAATGAGCGAGCTAAGCTCTTGACCACTCTGAGCATCATTAAAAAAGATCTGGAGGACATCAAAACGGCCATGCACGAGGTACAGACGAGGGAAGATGACTGGTGGTGTCAAGTGGATAATGTGATGGCGTCTCTGCAAGACCTTCGAAGAGCCATGGTGAAACGAGAGAAAGGTAAAGCACAGGCAGCGCAGGTCTACGTCGGGTCGCATCTAGGTCTAGGTTACTAATGCATTCCCATGATTTTTCTCTTATTGTCAATATTTTGGCCCTACGTGGCATTGTCAATTTCTTGCCCACATACACATGACATCGGGCCATGCATGGCCACGTAGCTAAGTTTCTATCTATGGACTGGACTTTGGACAACAGTGGTTTCCCAAATGGGCACCATTACCTCTTTTTTATCTTGGACACCTGGCAGAGGTGGTTTCCCAACAGGGCACCAATGCCAGTTAGTTAGATAACTTTCAGACATCTATATTTTTTGACCAAGAATCAATACACAATCTAAATTACAAAAAAAAAAGAACAATTTAACACACAATTAACTTTCTTTATATAAATTTCCTCTTATCTTATCTGTATTGGCTTAACCAGCTGTTGGCAGCCAATTCAATTTTTTCTATTGTCCTATAAGCTGCCTACACCTATGTCTTCTGAACTTCAAATTGTCATCGCATTTTGCAAATAGACGATATTTTCATTTCTTGCGACACTTGCAAATTGGTCTCCATTTAGTTTTCACGATTGTAAGCGTGAAAACTCCTCCATCGTTATTTGAACTGTCATGATCTTTTATTGATATCTTGAGTGGCACTTACCTTTGGATTATCATTATGTGGCTAAAAGGATTTTCGAACTATGCCCATTTGCCTATTCTTATATTGGTTGCATAACTTGATTTTATTAAACTGGTAAGACATTGAGCATGTAAATTGATATTTTTGGGATTTGCCTAGTCATTGAGTTGCATAAAGGTCATGAATTATTTTTGTTTTTATATATAATGCGACCCTTATGTTAAAATTTTTATAGCCCTTGGCTTGTCAATTTTATGAATTCGATTGGCACAATGGATTAAAACGTTTGATTAAACATTTATTCAATGGCACATGGATAACATTTGGGTTTGATTTTATGTTGAATAATATTGGTTTGAAAATCTATAGTTAATGGCGCATTGGCATATCACTCATCGTTTCATTTTTGGTTGGCCGAATGATAAGGTTTTGAGTTGTGTTATGATTGATTGAACAGAAGGTTGATTCACCGATTGTACTTTTCCATTACTATTATGCATGGCAGTGAATAACTCCACCACCCTCGCATGCGCACATTAATGCTTCCCCTTTGATCGTTCGTAGCTGTTAATGACTCTGCTCCTGTGTATTGGGGAATTCAACCCAAACCCTTACCATGTGCTCGCACCATGGCCCCTGTCGTCTGAGATGAACCTAATGGCAGCCAGGCTCTGTTGATGTTCGACAGTGCCCGCAGCGACCTCGAGGACAATGGGTGGCTCCCGTTCATACAGAAATTCCAGGGTTTTAACCTCTGCGTTGCTAGGAAATTCGCCATGACCTTTGATGGTTGTCGAGCCAAGGTCGACGATGTTCAATTGCAAATTGATGAGCAGTTTATCATTCTTGCTACGGGTTTGCCTGTCACTGGACAACGATGGTCCAAGAATTGCAAAGTAGAAGAGGTCCCTTGGACTCTGCTCTTCCAGTCGCATAAGGTTAGCTCCTGTGATAAAGGTTTGCCCGTGACCATGGTGAAACAGCGTTGGCATGATTTATTGATGATTATCAAACAGTTTATCACCTGCGAAGGTCGGTACGGTTTGTTTTCTTACACCACCTTCGTTTGCTTATGGTTTTTATGGGTTATCAGCTCAATATGCCCTATTATCTGCTTAGAAGCCTGTTTGAAATGTCAAAGAAATACAAAAAGAACCAGGCTGATAGCAGCCTTTTTCACTATGGGCTGGTTAAAATTATTGTTGTCTATCATTTGGGGTTACATGGAGACTGTTGGAATGATTTTCTTACTCGGAATGATTTTGAAGATTCGAACCCACCACAGGTTGACAAACCTGTGGTGAGCGAAGACAAGACTGTACCACCGGTACCCTACAGTATTCTGTTACCTAAACCCTTACCCGACTCACCTATCGAACCTACCCCCTTGCCTACAAAACGACCCTAACTACCCAGGCATTAAGCTGCCTTGTGAAACCCCCGGTCATTCATCCAAACCCTCTCCTGCTTTGTTGAAATCTACAGTGCCATCCTGTGATCAATGCAGCTCATGGTTAGAGAGATATTATCTTGATGTGCCAATGCTACAGTCGAGAATTCACTCTTTGGAGGACCAGGTTGCACGGCTTACCAGTCAAAAGCTTGAGTTGCAAGCCACTGATAAGAAATAGAGGACGAAAGGTTCCATCTTGTTTAAAAATGTGAAGTCAGCTACAGTGGTCGTGAATTCTAAGTTGGCATAATTTGAGTAGCATCACTAGTATGTTTTATCACTTGTTTATATAACGAATTCGAATTCGGTTTTGGATAACTCTATTGACAGCATTGATTGGCTTTGTTACACAGTATGCATTCTGTACATAGTTTTGTTTTGATTAATGGGAGTCTGTTTTCCCAGTTTAGCTTCGATTGGATTTTCATCGATTTGTTGAATCTTGGTGTGGATTTGATTGGTTTAATTTAGCTAAAATGAATGCTCTGCTATTTTGAAGTCGTTTGTATCTATTATAGACACTAAGCTATTTCTCATATTTCAATTTTTAAACACAATCACATTTTGATTCATTCTGGTTATACTGTATACAATGTGATTGGCAATAATGGTTAACTGTTACGGTTCCATATGATTTTCGACCAACAGGAATACAATTTGGGCTATTTTTAATATGATTTTGTTAATATTCATCCAAATCGTGAATAGATTCGATTCATAACAGTTATACCCAGCCGGTTAATTCGTATTGGTTTACTATTAGCTTGACCTTGTTATCAGTTGGATTCATATTTGCGATAGATATTTTGTTTCAATTGGATTTGTGAAACGAGATTGAATTCACGATTTGTTTCTATATTAAACCCAGTCGTGATTTGTTTGGAATTGGGGATTTCGTTCAAATCCAATCGAGCTTATATGCACATTTTACCAATTATCACTTATGTTAAATCTATCGTGATTATTGTCAAAGCCGAATCAATCTGGTTATGATTTTGTATGAATTGTTTCTCGTATCTGGCTGAATTAATCTACCTGTGGCGCGAACCGTTTGATGTCATAACCATTATAACAATTGTAAAACAATTCTATTTTGATCTGATCGTATCTCCTGATTTGGAAAAACACAACATATGATTTGCTTGATTGCACTACTTCCGAATTGGATGTGAAACGATTTGTAAAACTGTTTGGTTTCGATTCTGTCTACCCGACTATGATGACAATCGAAACAGAGCATGCTTGTCTCTTTATTTGGTTATTGAATTTTGATAGTATTCGATTTCAATTGGATATGGAACAGTCTTGTTACTATTCGACCTGATTTTATGGAAACCATGAAACAGAGTATTCTTACCCCTGTTTCGATTAAGTCACTTTTGATTATGTTTTATATTGAAAGATAAAATCATTTGAATCATTAGTGATTCATTTTAAATATTTATTTAAAAAAAATTGGATTTGATTTTTTATTTTGTTTTAAAAGATTTGATTTGATTTCTTTTTTGATCCTGTATGTTATTTTAGACCAGCTACAGAATCAGATGATTCTGTAGCTAAGTCTCTAGAATTAAATGTTTATTGTTTTGCTAATAAAATATCTTTCTAACTTGATATTTTTGATCTATTGCAGATGAATTCGAAATTGCAGTGGATTTGATGAGCAGTTAGGGGATATTTGAAATATTCTGATGTCATTTTAGTTTCCTAGTTTAGTTGATTTTGGGAATATCTCCCAGATTATGTAAAACAGTTTGATATTATCCACAGGGAGGTTTTACCCTGTGGAGAGACTTATAAATACTTATTATTTTTGTAATAATGTACATCCTCATTCGTGGGAGAACAAGGATATGGAATTTTAATACAGACTGAGGCAGAATTTGGTGTTTTGTTACAGCTTTAGCTTCTCATGATATCAATATTTTGTTTCATGTTGTGTATATCAATTTGTATTTGGTTAATGACTACTTTAGCTATCTTAATCATTTGCAAATGATATAATTTAATCATTGTAATCCATATCTGATTTCTTCCAAGCATTTAAAAAAACATAGCAATTGCTT
Source organism: Picea engelmannii (assembly GCA_009831015.1). Taxonomy (NCBI): domain Eukaryota; kingdom Viridiplantae; phylum Streptophyta; class Pinopsida; order Pinales; family Pinaceae; genus Picea; species Picea engelmannii. The sequence goes on from ML787573.1 coordinate 529,059, forward strand.
AGTTCAGTTTGTGAACGACAGATTTCTCTTCTTCATGAGTTGAATTATTAAGTATAAGTTTTTGCATAACAGGTTTCCCTTATTGCAGAGATTTATAAATAATATAATTGTTATGATTTTTTATGTCTGGTTTGTCCTGTTAACAATTCAAAGAGCAGCGCAGCCTATCGTTTACGAGAAGCTTATTGATTAACCGGTGCAAGTTTCCTTCCTCCGACTAGCTTCGAAGTCATCATACACAGGACAAATTAGGAGCGTTTCCAGGTCAGTTTGTCATTTGTTTGTTAGTGTATTTGTTAGAATTAGTATATTAGATCGTTTAATTTCAGTAAGTTTTATTTCTTATTCATAAAATCATAAAAATCAAAAAATATATCTGGCTGTCTTAGGGCAGAAAGCAAATGAGTTTTACAGGTTTTATTCAAATCTGCAACTTGTAGATACTGTATATTTGTGAATAAGTTGTAATTCAATTAGTAATTAGATATTCAATTGTTAGAGTTAATGTAATAGTAATTAGTAGATTGTATAGAATAGTTAGAGTAGTTTATATTTAGTTTTAGTTTAATTTAGTAGTTTGTTTTAATTAGATTAGTGTATTAGTTTGTTTTTTATTTATTGTTAGTTTGTTTAGTTTCTTGTATTTAGTTTTATTTAGTTTGTTTTATTAGTTTAGTTAGTTTTAGTTTGTTTAGATAGATTAGTTAGTTTAGGTTAGTTTTCTCTTTGGTTTTCTTAGGACTTTAGAGCGGCCAACGGAGCCGTTAAACCTGTCAGGGTGGTTCATTCCAAACGGCTTGGGTTATTTAGACAACCCCGGACCAGTTCCACTCTCTCAATTGACGGACGGACATTTTCGCCCATCAACACCAACATAGTCCATTGTGAGGTATTATTTTATCTTTGAAAATGATTAGAAAATATGGTTCTGGATTTGATTGTTTAATGGTCAAAGTCTTTATCAATTTTCAATGAAATAGCATGTTCTCTACATACATGGCAATGGACTTTCATTCCGTGAAATGATATTTTCGTGTCTACGCAAATTTTAGCAAACATTGTATCACATTGTAAAAACTCAATAACATAGTGCTAGGTCATTTCTCGGGACTTTTTGTCCTTGTCTATGCTTAGTTAATTGAACTGCAATATTGTCAAGTTTTGTTTTAATTATGAGCATGATCAAAATATTTAGTTATGGATTTAATTGTTGTAAGTTAGAAGTTTGTAGAGCATATGCATGTGTGGATGTCTAGGCAATATATATGTCTGGATGTTATCTCTATGCGGAACAAACATCTGTCTCATAGATATATATGTTTGATAAAAAAAAAAAATATTTAAGCATATGCATGGAAGCATTTTGTGAACTATTAAAAGCACATAGTTGCGAAGTGCAGCAGTGCAGGATGATTAGTGATATCAATTCTTTGCACAAGGTTTTAAGTTAGGTTGAGTCTTGGCTGTCAGAAGGATATTCTTGTGCCGACATGCAGGGGATATGCTTTTCTTTCCACAATTACAATGTGCGCATAATTTGCATTGAAACATTTTGTTTGTATTATATTAGTTGTTTTTTATAATAAGCATTATCTCTTAAAATAAATACAAGCATCCAGACTAAGTGCTGCAAAGTTAGAAAATGAGATTGCCATAGATCAATTATTTATCATGCAAATTACATCACTAATCAAGATCGACACTATCGAACTATTGGAAATGTCAACTTGCAAACTGCGAGAAACCACTAGGATGGGCGATATGGATCACCAACACAAGTGTCCATGCTAGATTTCGATGACTATACAATGCATCTACCACTACACACCCCCAGAACATCTGGTTGTGCGGGAGATATGTGTGTATGCAAGATATATCTCTGCTAAAGATACAACTATGCGGAAGATATATATCTCCAACACTTTTCTTATTTACAAAGTTTTCCCGACATTGAACAATTTACCTTTTTTCCTATTTTTAACCAAATATTTTCACTTCAAAGACTGTTATCAACCAAATTATATTGTTGCCCAAAATTTGGCGTGTGGAGTTGTGAAGTGCAGGAGTGTAGGAAGATGATTGTTATGAATTATCTGCACAAGGGTTCAAATTACACTAGATCTTGGTTGTCTGGAATATATGATTGTACATACATGGGGAGGATATATCTATCGAGACAATGTCTCTATTCCCAACAAATATATGTTTGGTAGATATGTATGTTTAAAAATATTTTTTTTAGTTAAGTATATGCATAAAAGTATTTTGCGAATTATTAATTGCGAAGTGCAAGAGCACGTGACCATGAGTGGTATCAATTATCTGCACAAGGCTTCAAATTAGAATTAGTCTTCATTGTGTGAACAGTATGCATGTGAAAACATCCACACGATATGAGTTGCTTTCCACAATTCTAATGTGCGCAGAATTTGCATTGGTTCTTGTCGATCCTAATCTGCAAACACGTTACATTGTTTACGACATATGTTAATCTCCCTATTGAGAATTTCCCTTATTAGTCCATGTTGTAAGAATCTGACTATAGCAATCAGTGTTATGTTCATCGCAATTTTGTTCTTGCATTGATCTAAAATTTCTGGCTTTTTTGCATATTAAATTGGATCACATTTTTGTTCCTAGCTTCCGATTGGTTCTTCAAAACAAAATCTTATGGTAAGATCGGCTTCGACAATTTAGTATGCAATTTAATTCCACATGTTTAACAAATGGTTGGAATTTGTGCATGTATGGGTACAAAGTCGGTGCATGTAAGAGTCATAAAGTGGTGCATATACAATCCCAAACTATATGTCTGCGTTGAAGGTTGAAGATGTATAGTTAACTTTATTACTATATATATATATAGTCCAAACAGATATAGCTTATGCACGTCTACATAGGTATATCATCGCACAACCAACACCTAGTCTGCACACTATATATATATGCATGTGCAGAGGTGCATAAGCTAGATCCATGCAAACTATATGTATGTAGTCTAATTGTGCGGGGATATACTTGTACGGAGGTGCGAAAGCTATATGTGTGTAGACTAGGTGTTGGTTGTGCAATGATATACCTATGTAGACGTGTGGAAGCTATATTTGTTTGGACTATATATATATATATATATATATATATATATATATATATATAATTATCCGCACAAGGGTTCAAATTACACTAGAGCTTAGTTGTCTGGAATATATGATTGTACATACGTGGGGAGGATATATCTATCGAGACAATGTCTCTATTCCCAACAAATATATGTTTGGTAGATATGTATGTTTAAAAATATTTGTTTTAGTTAAGTATATGCATAAAAGCATTTTGCGAATTATTAATTGCGAAGTGCAAGAGCACATGACCATGAGTGGTATCAATTATCTGCACAAGGCTTCAAATTAGAATTAGTCTTCATTGTGTGAACGGTATGCATGTGAAAACATCCACACGATATGAGTTGCTTTCCACAATTCTAATGTGCGCATAATTTGCATTGGTTCTTGTCGATCATAATCTACAAACACGTTACATTGTTTACGACATATGCTAATCTCCCTATTGAGAATTTCCCTTATTAGTCCATGTTGTAAGAATCTGGCTATAGCAACCAGTGTTATGTTCATCGCAATTTTGTTCTTGCATTGATCTAAAATTTCTGGCTTTTTTGCATATTAAATTGGATCACATTTTTGTTCCTAGCTTCCAATTGGTTCTTCAAAACAAAATCTTATGGCAAGACCGGCTTCGACAATTTAGTATGCAACTTAATTCCACATGTTTAACAAATGGTTGGAATTTGTGCATGTACGGGTACAGATTCGGTGCATGTAAGAGTCACAAAGTGGTGCATATACGATCCCAAACTATATGTCTGTGTTGAAGGTTGAAGATGTATAGTTAACTTTATTACTATATATATATATATGGTCCAAACAGATATAGCTTCCACACATCTAAATAGGTATATCATCGCACAACCAGCACCTAGTCTACACACATATAGCTTTCGCACCTCCGCACAAGTATATCCCCGCACAATTATACTACATACATATAGTTTGCATAGATCTAGCTTATGCACCTCTGCACATGCATATCCCCACAGAAAGAACACATAGTAAATAAAACGCATCTTCAACACAGACATATAGTCCGCACACATGTAGCTTTCGACACTTCTGGACATATATATCCCCGCACAACGAACACTTAGTAAATACAATAGATAAAAAAACAATGTAATTATTTATTTCAACTCGTGCATCTGGTTTGCTGATTTTATTGTCTCGTCTAACTAAAATTACAAATTTTATTTATTGTCATGTCTTATCATTCTCTTCTTGTATAAACAATAATTGTATTGTTCTTTATTTTATGTATTGTTTAATTATCACATCTTAACAAAAACTATTAATTGTCTATGCATTCAATTATATTAAGTTTCATTGTTCACTATATATTTATGAACTACGTCGACAAGGACTGTGCTACCACACAACCCTTGTTATTTTATTATTATTATTATTAAATATTTGTTTTTTATTTTCTTGTTTTTTGTTTTTGTTTTATATATTATGTTTTACGTTTTTTAATTTATTTTTGTTTTATATGGTTTTTAATCATACCTTTCTTTTATATGGTTTTATAAAGTTTTTATTTTTATTTTTTCATATTAGTTTTTTCTTTTGTTTAATAGTATGTAGTTGTTATACGTCAAAATTACTCAGCTGGATAAGTGTCGCATGTTCCTCTCAATTGTCGTAAGTGTCACATCTTCCTTACAACTTTTGCAAGTGTCGCAAGTTGGTCACAAGTGTTGCAAATGATGTTCGAACATACTGCCATGTCGACGACACTAAGGAGACACTTATAACATCTCATATGCTTGATTTGAAGAAGGAGAACTGGTTTACTGAAGTCAAATAACTCTTAACACCTGAAGAGAGCTCTGAAACAAAGGTTTTGAAGGGGAGCGCCCCCCTATATCATCTCTAGGAGCGCTCCCCTATATCAGCTCTAGGAGCGTTGGCGCTCCCCTACAATGCTTCAGGGAGCGTTATAACGCTCCCCTGCCCCCTCTGAAGGAGCGCTACTCATCTTGAGAGCGTTGGCACCCCCCTAAAGCCTACTAGGGAGCGCTACAATGCTCTGATGGCCCTTTTGAGGGAGCGCTACCTATTCTGGGAAGTTGTTAAGTTGTTGAGGTGAATGGCGGAAGGATCTTTTCATTCTTGGAAGGCAGTTGAGCTTGAATCCCTAGTCTAGCCATGATCCTAGGGCAGATCCTCAACTGAAGGAGGCAAATCCTCAACTTCCCCAAGGATATCTCAAGTGGTTAAAGCCTCTCCAAGGCTATATAAACAAGCTTTCTAATAGTGAAAGAGGATGGGAAATGAAGAAATACACCAAAATTATGATCTCATGAGTGGTGTTGGGGGGAAGAACTGCTGGTATGAAACTTATGATCTTGGAGGAAACACAGTCAGCCAAAGGAGAGTGATTAGTGAAGTTGTTGTTATCTAGGTTGTGGATCTTTCAGGCAAGGGTTAGACGAATAGGACTTGACGAAGCTATCGCATTCGCATCTACGATTGTAAGTACTTCTGTCGTTATTCTCATCAATATGACACGCTTGGCCTGTTTCTTTCTAGTTTGTGTCTAATGTTACATGAACTTATCATTAATTGATAGATCTGTTTTCAAGCTAATATCAATAGAGTATGAAGTGGTTGTATCTTGTTTGTTTGCAGAACTCAGCGAGGAGCAAAGGATCGGAGCGCAACTCGGAGCATGCAGGGACAAATGTCAATAAAAATGTACTTTTGTCATCCTTCTTTCTCATGTGTTAGTTTAGATAGATTTGGAAGGAAGTCAGTGTCCCCGTTAAGCATTTTCTGTCTTAGAGTTAGGGTCAAGCTCTTTGAGGCAATCTACCTGTCCGCAGGGAGATTTTCCTACAACAGAAACTGGCGACTCCACTGGGGAGATAGCCAAAAATCGAAATTTCTTGTTTCAATTTCTCCTCATTGACCTAGTTCTACCCCTTGATTGTTTCAGACCTGGTTCACTCCTCTTTTGATCGGTTTCATGAGCTGATTATCTCCTTACCCCATCACACTCAACATAATTGTCGGAATTGAATTGCAATTTTTTGATTTTTTGACATTTCTGGGAGTTTTTGAACCTGGCACCCTTGTCCTTATGTTAACATAGCGCCAGCGCTCCCCCATAGCCTTGCACAGAGCGCTATAACGCTCCTTGCCTTTATAAATAGAGTGCCAGCCCTCTTTGGCCCAAAAAAACTTCCAAAATTGCTTTTTCTGGGTTTTGCCTCTGTGTCTCCTCTGCTGAGTAACCTTGTGAGTCAATGTTTCTTCCCTTTCAGCCTTGACATCTGTCTTTTGCTTGAAGAATAAACATCTTACTAGTTGGATTTTGTAGCCTTCTTCACTATTGTTATTGAGTTTTTCTGTTGATTAGAGTCCAAGACTCATGCATTGTCTTTCTCTCTGTTTAACTGAGTAAAAACCCTGGTGAAGGTCATCAAAGGCCTACAAACCCCTTCATCTCGATTTTAGTCAAGATCATTGTTCTTCAAATTTTTCTTTTGGGTGTGAAGTTTGTTTTCTCCTTGATTGTTTCTTTTCTTTCGCTTTTCGTTTTGATTGCAACGAAAGGGTGTATTGTTTGTGTGACTTTTGCTTGTGCTAGTTTGATTTTCATTCATACAAAAAGGTAATTAGCAAGACAAACATTGTATTGAATTGATCATTATTCATATGCAAACAATAAAAGCATCTTCATGATTGATTGTGCATGTTAGAAGGCATCTCAAAAGTTTTAGCGTCACATCAGGATTTGATTGAGAAAAAGAATTGTTTGAGGACACTCCTTGTTTGTGCTTGAATAGTGAAAAGAACTCTCTCTCTCCCTTAGATATATGTTCATCGAAAAGTAATGACTGCTTATCATATTTGATGCATTTTTGGGACTGAATCATAATTCCATTCGTTTCACTTCCATGCACCCCTTCTGCGTAAAGAACAGCTATAAAAATCAATGCTAATTAAAAGTTATCTGGAACTTTTTCTTTTCTAGGATCCTCCACCAACAGTAGATTAGGCTTAGTACTTTGGATTAGGCTGTGAGCATAACTCTCCAAAGTTTCCAAAACAAACAGTAGCATCCTGAGTTAGGGAGAGTCAAATCCAATCATCGTATAA
>ML787573.1:548557-560594 GCA_009831015.1 Picea engelmannii
TGGATGTCTAGGACTTTTGGCATTCCCGTTTATTGTAAAAGGGCCTTCAGAGCCTCATTGTAACCATCTTCTTGTGAATGCGAGTAGCCGTCACATCTCTTCTCAGAGATAAGCTGCCACCATTCTAGCGAGTCTTTCACTCTATATTTTTACAGTCTCTGTACATTTTTCTAATTAATAGAAATCATGTATTACTATATATCTGTGTTTATGGTTGCATCTCTAATACACTTTTGTTATATTATTGAATATCTGTAATATCTCTGTGCATTTCTTTATTATATCTCCGCTCTCATTTCGTGCCGAAAATAATCTGGATCATTTATCTAATTAAACAATTAAGTATCGTTTCAAATCTATATAAGATCATGTAATAATGAAAACGTCATCAATATTTAAAAATAATTAACAATGTTTTATATAAATTTTAAGTGCATTTTCAAAAATTTATATCCAAAAGAAATTAAACATATTAAAATGTTACATACTCAAGCTTTTGCATTACTCCATTATGTTGGGCACATACATATTCATTACTTTGGTTTCACTATTTTATTATTATTGTTGTTGTTTTTCTTCAAGGGATCGATTTCCACAATTGTTTGGCCTAAACCTTTAAGATGACATAAATAACCCAAAGGCTACCACTTGGGAGCCATTATATATGTACCCTTCACCTAACTTGAGACCAACCATCACAACCAACCTAAAATCAAACCATGCATCCCCTAGTGGCACTAAAGCTACTTATGGTAGCTACTAATAGATTTGAGGTCGTAACCTCTTTGATTATGAGGACAACATGAATCTTAGATGGTCGACTAAGCCACAAGTGGATGACCAACTAGTTCTACAACAATTGTATTATCCAACTCTTCCAATCAATTTACAAGTCTGGGTTCTAACTATACCATTATGCACAACAAGCACAACCATTTAATTGATTACATTTTCAACACTTGGTCCATTATATATTACTCAATTGTTTATCCAGTACTCGGATAATGTGTGAAATTCAATAGTGTATTGAAAATTGTGCTTCACTCCACCATGAATTTGATAGGCTTTTGATTATGCTAATAATGACCTCATGCTCAAGACTAGAATATATCCCCTTTGAAATTCATGAACAATGTATGACAAACTCCAACAATAACATGAACGTTTCCATTATAATATTGCTCACCACAAGTTCATTGTCACCACCACTCGTGTAAATAGGAACATAACATACAACACTTGTTGCCATCATGTTATGCAATGAGATGAACACATCTTCAATACTAACAAATGGTGACTTACGACATTAATCACTTCTCATAAGAGTAACAAAATTCATGTCCAAAATAATGGCTCCACCGATGGTTGTTTCAACCTCCTTGATGCACTTAATGTTAGACATTCATATTCTACCTTTTGTTTTATTTAGAAGAGATAAATTAATTTGACACAAAATTATTTATGGAAAGTATTTATTTCTATGTAATAACAATCAATTAGCCCCAAGGGTTATCTTGATTAGTAAGTGTAATGTGCTAGTCATAAGGAATTAGTGTGTCAACCCTTCATGAAAATTATTCACTTTTCGTGAAGTTTCTTGTCTATTAATAGAGAGAGTGGTCTCCCTGTGGTACATATGAAAGGAATAACCTCTCATAGGATGAGATAGCAAGTGACAGTCCCCACTTTCCCACTCTTGGGTGTGTAAATTGGTGGCATGTGTGCCAACTAAAGTATATTATTTTCTACAAGCATTTACCAGTTTCCCTTAATCATGAACCTTTTTTAATTCTTATATAAAGAAGTTTCTGCTCTCATTTGGGGCACTTGAGTCCAGAGAACTTAGAGTCCCAAGAGTCTTAGAAAGTCAAGAGTATCTAGCATGCCTTTGGTATCATGTCTTTAGTGTTCATAAAACCCGATGTCTGTCATAGGTTTTTTGCCTCCCTCTTATATGGGATCCAAGACATTCTAAGTGTATCTAGAGTTTGCAGTTGAGATTTGCATCAACATCATGACTCTAAGATTTGTGGGTTTCTTGAGGTAGACTAACCCCTAGGTTGGAACTTCCTAGGCTCGACAATTATGAGGATTTGTAATGTTTGATATGTAACGTATTTTTAGAGCAATAAAATACTATTTTGCATATGCTATCTTGTTGAGTTATATTCAAAGTTCTTATTTATATTTTAATTTGATTCGTTTGAAGCATATAGTTGGAAGTAATTGAGAAGTGGTTGTTCCAAATAGAAGAAGTTGCAGACAAAGCACATTTGGAATCTCATACTCAAGGTAGTAGAGAGGGCCCAATGAACCAAGTAAGACTATTGTAATCCCTGATAATTCCAGGTGCAATCTTGTTAACTACCTTTTACTTTGATCTTGCCTAATTATGAAGTACAGATAATTACTTTGCATTACATTTATTAAAATGGCCAATAAAAACCTCCCTCATGATAGATGTAAGTGGTATCTATCATCCCTCGTCAAGTATTTTGGGTTACCAAGTACCTATGTGGGTGGTGGTTGATACACCTTTCATCCAAACACTCCAAGGAATAGGGTGAGAGATCTACAGTGGATGTTATGGTACTAGCACCCCATTATTTGCTTAAGTGTGAAGGTGACGTGAGATTATTTTCTTGGAAAAAAAGAAGAAGAAAAAATAATAACACACTCAAATCGAAATACCCATTCGTGGAAAAAAGAAAAAGTGATCATGTTGACCTTGCATTGTTCTACGATGCTATTGAATATTAGTATTGTTTAATTGTCTTATATGATGTTATCCTAAAACTTAATATTGAAATGATGTTATATTTGACGATTAACAATTATCGTAGAATGGTGTTATTACATGTTGTAGTTTGAATTGTTGTATGTATGTATTGTTGCAAGGTTATTGGTGATTGTTGGGTCTCACATTGACACTGCCGACAATGGAGATTAACCTGACCATCGTATTCACATTGCTAGAAAAGGTGTGACAATGTTGAGGGTTTACGAGCATGGGGTATGTTTTTTTTGTTTGAATAAAAACATTAGTTAACCATTGAAAATAATAGTTTTGTATTGATCTTTTATATTCTTTAATAATTATTGCATCATAATGTGTTAACTCATTGATTTCTTGACATAGTTAACAACTTGTAATTAGTATGTTGTATACTTCTAATGATTGAACATGTGGAGGGAGTGGTACTTGGTCCATTAAAAATGGTGAGCACGAGGAGCGTGTTAATAAGGAAGATTGAGAGGATGATGAAGATGATCACAACAATTATCTATCGATGTATTATACACTTATTTGTCATTATGTCATGATAAAATTCATATTGTTGGACTTTTGTGTAAACAAAATATTTATGAAATTTATATACATGGATGTTTGCAAGCTAACTTGGAATTATTTTCTTTGTTAATTAGGAAATCAAACATAATCATAATCAAAGTTTTGAGGTTTTTTTTGGCATTAACTAGTAAATCTACTATAGATTCCTTAAAAGTTATCCAGTGGCGTCTTAAGACAAAACATTCTACAAGGGAATAAGTATCTAAATGTGTATCGTCGGTGCCATTTTTAATTTTTTTTCATTTCATAAAAATCAAAAATGTCAAATGTTCATTGTGTCTATTTTGGAAAAATGATGTCACAAAACATTATGTGCATCTTTAACTAAACATGGGAGGAGCACATGGAGCATATTCGACAAGTTCTGTGTACTCTATGCCACCACAAATTGGATGCTAATATGGAGTTCTCTTTCAATATGAAGAGGATTCATTATCTAGGATATATTATAGACCATGATGGAGTACATGTAGATCTAGAAAAGATCTAGGTGATTAGAGATTAGTTGACCTCGAAGACACTTAGAGCTCTGTAAATTCTTGGACCTCAACAATTTCTTATCACAAGTTTGGGTTGGGATACTCCATGTCTCATGACCTCTATGTCATGCAATGAGAGTGCGAACCAAGGCCAAGTTTATTTATATCAAAACATAGCAACAAGCAATTGAAGAGCCCGAGTATTCACTATGTTCAACGCTAACCCTTAGCATTCTTGATTTGCATGCCTTAGAGTATATGGTCATTGTATTACTTGATTCACATGGACACATAATTTCTTACCACAATGGGACCCTCATAGACATGGTTCCCACATATCCAACCAATGACAAAGGGCTCTACTCCATTGTCCAAGTCTATTAGTGATGGAAGCACTATATTGTCGGCAAATAAATTATCAATCACACATATCGTGGGGCTCTTCAATTCATGTAGACATAGGACAAGTTGTAAAATGTCTACTATGGAAAGTGGTACACCCACCTTCAATCATTCCACCTCGACATTGAGTACATAAAGGAAGTGATAACTAGGTTCTAGTGTGTCTAAGTCACCCTCCAATTGAAGCATTGGTGACAATCCTCAACTCTCATGTACACAAGACTTCTTATTGCCCCCTTTTTAATATGGTAGTGACCTTAATTTTGTAAACATATATCATGCATTTACTGTAGGTGGATAAGTTTATGACTTCCATTTTGCAAGACACATTACTCTTTCATGTAAGACATCTTTGTGTTCCTCTAGGCTCCTTGAATTGTTCATAATCTAACTCACGAGGATGTCACTACCCATCTAATATCATTGCATCTGAAATCCCTCTCTTCAAATCCCAATTAATATAGATCCATTCAAAATAATATTGACTTGTTTTCGGATCCGTTGAACAATAATTTACCAATATTATTTCCTTTAACTTTGAAGGTTGGATATTCCCAAAGGATTTGTGTAGATATAGTAAATGAACCTACATTGAAGTCAATTTAGGAATATCCTCCTTTGAGCTATGTGTTGGGTATGTGTTATATTCTTTGCCTTGGGAAACGTGTCACATTTTTGGGCAGTTTTTCGACACATGGTTTTTGTCGATGGTTTTCTATTTCCGGTTAAGGAATTAGGGTTGTTGACTAATCCATGTCATTAGGTTAGGTTTTTGGATGTCGATGGCTCCTATATGTATATTGTATTGTAAACAATGTAACACTATGAATGAATATAGAATATGATGGTTTTCCCGGTTTGGGTTTCCAGGGGAAAAATCCTTGTGTAATGTTTGTATTTGTCATTGTATCTTTTCTGTTCTTTTACTGAAAATCTGTTTGCAGTAAATATTGTGCAAGGTTAAAATCTACATTTGGTATTAGAGCTTTGTTGGCTTTAGGGGGACGCCTTTGTGGTCAAGGGTTTGGTTCAAGACTGTGATAAGCCTTGTTACAGTGGGACATCTGTGGTATTGATTATTCAGGTGAAAAGAAATGGCAAGCAATTCGAAGATAGGGGTCCAGAAGTTTAATGGGCAAAGTTTTGAGTTGTGGAATCTCAAGATGCAAGATCTTTTGGTGGACAGAGATCAGTGGATCGCGGTAGATCCAGGTACTACACCTACAGGGACTTCAGTAGATGACTGGAAAAAGTTGGATCGGAAGGCAAAGAGCACAATCTGATTATGTCTCTCAGATTCAGTATTACTGAATGTGTCAGAGAAAGCTACAACCAAGGATTTATGGGATAAGTTGGGGAAGTTGTATCAATCTAAGTCCCTGGTAAATAAACTATTCCTAAGAAAGAAGATGTATAACCTGAGGATGAGAGATGGAGGCTCGGTGGCAAAGCATTTGAATGCCTTCAATACTGTGGTAAGTCAGTTAGTATCTGTTGAGATTAAAATTTTAGATGAAGATAAATGTATCAGTTTATTGTGTTCTTTACCAGACTCGTGGGATAGTCTGGTTGTGGCCATAGGTAGTAATACAATTGTCTTGAAGTTTGATGAAGTGGTCTCATCCTTGTTGTCGGAGGAGATGAGATGGAATAATATGGAAGGACAGAGAACAGACACGTTATTTGCAAGAGGACGTTCCCGGGAAAGAAATAGATCTAAGTTCTCAAGTGGCAGATCAAAGTCTAAGGGTAGATATAAATCTCTAGGAAAGTTTGTAATGGTATGTTGGAGATGTGGAAAAGAAGGGCACTACAAGAAGCAATGTAGATCCAAAGTTGAGAAAAAGAAGGATATGAAGAATCTCCTTCTACAAAAGAAAAGACCTCTAAGGAAGAAGGAGGGAATGTGTACTTGGCTTCTTAGAGCACACATGCAGATCATGAGGAATGGTTGGTCGGCTCAGGTGCATCCTTTGATATGACTCCCCACAAGGAGTGGTTCTATGAATATGAAAGGTATGATGGAGGTAATGTTTTCCTAAGTGATGACTCGACAACCAGAATCATAGGTCGACGAAAAGTCAAGTTGAGGCTCATAGATGGAAGGATTAAAACATTGCCTAGTGTTCTAAACATCCCAGGTTTGGCCAGAAATTTGATTTCTGAAAACAAAATGGATGATGCAAGGGTAAAAACAATATTTGAAAAGGAAACCTGCAGGATGGTTCAAGGAGCAATGGCATTGTTGAAGGGATTTCGGTTTGGAACTCTGTATAAGCTGCAAGGAAGCACTATTAGCGATGAGTGTAATAGTTCCATTGTTCTTGATATTGGAGTTGAAGAAGAAAGAACTCCTACATTCTCTGGAGAAAAGGTTATGATGTGGCATCAAAGACTGGAGCATATAGGAGAGAAGGGTCTTCGACTACTACACGAAAAAGGTATGTCTAACTGCTCTCTGGATTTTGATTTCTGTGAACATTGTGTATATGGGAAGCAAAATCGAGTAAGATTCCCTTCTGGTGCAACGAGGGTAGAACGAATTTTACAACTAGTTCACAATGATGTTTTTAAATCTGTATCGGTCCCATCATTCTGAAAATCTGTGTACTATGTCTCATTTATAGATGACTTCTCGAGGAATACTTGGATATATTTCCTCATGAATAAATCTAAAGTCTTTGACAAGTTTAAAGAGTTTAAGGCTCTTGTTGAGAATCAAACAGAGAAAATAATTAAGGTGTTGACGACAGATAACAGTGGAGAGTTTTGCAGGAATGAATTTGAAGAATTCTGTAAGAAGTGTGGTATAGCAAGATAGAATACTACTCCATATACACCTCAACAGAATGGAGTTGCAAAAAGGATGAACATGACGTTGATGGAAAAATCAAGGTGCATGCTCAGTGGTGGTGGGTTAGGACAAGAATTTTGGGCAAAGGCAATGGGTAATGCATGTTACCTGGTCAACAAATCACCCTCATCAATGTTGGATGACAAGACTCCAGAAGAGGTATGGACTGGTAAGAAACCTTCTCTCACACATCTCAATGTATTTGGTTGTGATGCATATGTTCATGTTCCAAAGGAAAACATGAGTAAGCTAGATAAGAAGGTTGAAAAGTGTATCTATATTGGATATAAAGATGGTCTCAAAGGTTATAAGCTTTAGAACCCATAAACTTAGAAGGTAGTGTATAGCCGAGATGTGGTATTTAGAGAAATGAAGGATGTTGTTAAACAAGAAGTCCTACCAAGTAAGGAATAACCAAAGAAAATAGAGTTTGATTTAAAGGATGATGAGTTAGACTCTATAGAAGAACATGAATCAGAAGAAGAAGATCCTCATACTCCAATATTGAGGAGATCGGTTCGAGAAAGAAGGGTACCAGAAAGGTATACTCCATCTGATTTTTGTTCAAATTTTGTTTTGTCTATTACTAGCGATGATCCTAGAACTGTCAGGGAGGTTGTAACAACCCTAGTTGAATATATACTTAGGGATTATTAAGTAAAAAATTTATTCGGTAATTAATTTTCCTAACATGTTATTAACTAAACAAAGATTGGTATAATGATATTAATTAAATATTAATTAATTAATTAATGGTTATAATTTTGATTAATTAATTAATTAATTAATTACCTATCACATTGAATGAACAGGGTAATAAATTTAAGAGGGTTAATAAATTATATTGTTTAATTAAATGATCTACGTATACTAGGGGATAAGAAGTTGTTAGTGACATTTCTTGTCTTGGGCCTAAGAGCATCCAGGTCTGCAGGTTGCATGAAGAATGCCCGAGCGTAGCACGTAAAGCCCCATTTTAGGCTGAAAATCAAGTGAGCGGGCGAAATTACGTTGTCAAGGGCCTGGATTCATCTATAAAAGCAGATCGACGGTTGGCGGGAAATCGCGGTTAGCGGAGTTGCGTCGGGATTAGCGCGATAGGTAGCGTCTATATACATTCATGAAGGATCTCGACCGTCCATCCAAAATAGCACGTGATGCGTGATCATGTCATGTCGGCATTCGGGGATTCGAGGGGTAAGAGCTCCTCGTCATTTTACATCTCGAAACCCCGAACCCTGAAGCGCCGATAAGCGCCTTTGAGGCTAAGCCCATGGTCCTAGCACCCGGTCACATCAAGCGGGCTTGATAATGGAGGTAGCCCTCTTCTAACATCAAATGCCATCTCGACCGTCCATCTGAAGGACACACGGCACAAAATCTGAGCCACAGGTGGGGCCTTTCGGGATTTTCATAGTGAAAGCGCCGAAGTCATCTCAGTCGTCCATCCATCGATGAAACTTGGGCGCATTGGACTTAAAGGGGGCATGGATCTGGGCGGTCATGATCTGCGCGCTCAGATCTAGAGTCAGGAGCAGATTCCGGAGGCCCCCCACAATTCTACCTTTAAGCAGAGGGGGGGGTCCGGAATCGAGTGCACAACTCTTAAAAGGTCATGATCTGGGCGCCTAAATCAGCGACTGAGGCTTCATTCCGGACCCCCCTTGCCTTTCTGCCTTTAATCGGGGGGGGGTTCGGAATCAAGCACGCAACTCTTCAAAGGTCAGGATCGGAGCACCTAGATCAACGATGCTCGGGCCTTTCCGACCCCCTTTTCCATCCTGTCTTTAATGAAAGAGGGGGGGTCCAGAATGGTGTGTTATTATTGTGGGGTCCCTTGCCTGTCGTGTCACCTTTGGTATCGTCCTCCCCGTTGCCACCTGTTCTCCACCTACCGCCTCCCTCTTCCCCTGTCATCTGTCCAACTTCCCTCTCTCCATCCACATGACACCGCCTCAGCTCGTCGTCCTCTCGTCTCCTGCCATGTGTCCCTCTCACTCCTAGTCACCCCCTCCTGTACTCCCACACTCCATGCTCCTTCCTCCTCTATCGTTTTCAAACCGTGTGGCATTCCTCAGCTGATGTCACAGCTCCCATTTCTTCTCCATCACCTCCACAGTGTTCACGCCTTTAACCCTCGTCACACCCTCGTCCACATCCGTCATAGGGATCCCTCGCAACAGTCCAACGAAGTAGCGTCCAAAGAGAGACCGTTTGGCTGATCCAAGTGGCACCATTAGGAGACCTCCACGTCCCAAAAGACAGAGTTGACCGAGGTTGTCCCCAGTCCCAAGAAAGAAGTTATTGTGGTTGTTGCTGGTGGTTAAGCATCATCTCCGCCATAAAAAGAAAGTTCAGCAAAGGACTAAAGCTGGTCGATTAATCTCCAGCAGGACAGTCTGAAATCTGATAGCGTCTATCTTGGGTGCACGATTGGCCAGAGTCCGCATGCGTAGACTGTCAGAAGACATGCAGACGCAATGTTTTTAATGCAGCATCTTGTTTTTGTTGTTGTGGTTGTTTTGAGTATATGTAGGCGTTTTCGCCATTTTTGTAAGCATCGATGGTAGAGCTAAGTTCCCGATTGTAAAGTTTTAGCACAGACTCTAGTTCTCTGGTTATGGATTGGTATGTAATATTTCTTGTTTAATGACAGATAGTCTTCTCACTCCGTCTGGTTTCCATCTCATACTAAGAGAGTTCGTGATCGATTGATTTGTGCGAATGATTGCAATTATGTTATGATAAAGGATTTATTGTTGCATTGTTGTATTCTCCAGTTTTCTGCATTTGAACGTAAGAAGATCTTGCGTTTAGATGTTTTCCTATACAGTCTGTCAGAGACCTAATGTTTACGACAGACCCTTTCATCTTTCTGATACAAGTCTTCCCCCTACTCACCCTTACTACAACTTACTGTCTGAAGTTTATCTAAGACCTTGTTTGCCCATGCATGCCCAGCCTAGATTCTGAGATAGATCCATATCGTCTTGATTTAACCTCCATTTGATCACCCCATTAAACAAATCGTGACATAAACTGATGGGCATCGGGCTCTGCTCCTGCTGCAATCCAGGAGTGACTTCCGACGCTAACATTTCTGGCACCGTTGTCGGGGACGAAGTTGAAGATTTTCCCTGGGCAGAACGACATTGAGCCTCTGATTCTGAAGGTGCATCAGACATCAGAGCCCTTCAAGATTGCTACTGTGCACCTGGCGACTCCACTGTGGCGACTCCAAGGTTTCCACATCACTGTTTCTACTATTAGCACACCTGAAAGTTGACCCTAAGGAGCTTTCTTGAGAAGGTTTCAGCAGCTGCTTTCTCAGCCTGAGAAGCTTCTTGGGGTGACAACAACGTTAGGATCTGGCCTTTGATGGTGAACAAGGACCAGACACACTCGAAGCTGCGCATCTTTCACATGGCGACTCCATGATTCAAGGATCTATTGGCGACTCCACTGGTTCGATATGGAGAAAATCCTTGCTCGCAGGTTTGCTCCTTTTAATTTTTCTGCTATTCCTGGTTTTCCTAATGTTGTCCCCTCTCCGAATGAATGGGGTGATTATTTGCCCATATTCAGAAAATGTGAAGAGGATGACCCTCCTCAGCACCTTAGTGAGTTTCATGAACTCATGTGTCAGTGGGAGATACATCATGAGGATGTATTACTGAAGATGTTCATGTTCTCGTTAGCAAGGGATGCACGTAAATGGTATCATTCTTTACCCCCTGCTAGCATTTCTTCACTCTCAAAGCTTCATGCAGCTTTCGTCGCCTATTACCAAGAGTTTTATCCCTCTGTGTTAGTTTGTCATAACTGTAGTGAGGGATACCACAACTCTATACCAGAT
This sequence comes from Picea engelmannii, assembly GCA_009831015.1. Lineage (NCBI taxonomy): Eukaryota > Viridiplantae > Streptophyta > Pinopsida > Pinales > Pinaceae > Picea > Picea engelmannii. Next base: position 559,501 of record ML787573.1, read on the forward strand.
GAAGCTATTTCGGACGTAGGCTATGAGGATGATCCTGATGACCTGGATCAAAGCTCTGCCCTTTCTCCTCCCCATTCGTCTGCAGCAGGGGGGGGTTCTGAGAGTGATGAAGTTCCCAGGGAAGAGGATGTGAACTAGTGGAGCAGGCGATATTCCCCACTCCCTAGTGTGCAAAATTGGATTCTGAAGACAGCGAAGAGGATTTTCCAGTCTTCGAGGCAGATGATCTAAGCAGCTCTTTTGAAGAGATTATTGAAGATTTTTTGGATGCGTTAGCATCTGCCTCCGACGAACCTGTTGTCTCATATTTAAACAAGGAAGCCATTGTGGAAGAGGATCGTTCTTTCTTCCTTCATGAGATTTCCCATGATGTATTTACATTTGGGATTGAAAGGAAGGATCGGGAGACCGTTCCCTTTTTACAAGATGGGGGAGTGCATGGAAAAGAGGAGGAGGAACCAGAGGAGCAGCTGAGCGCGCATTTCTTTTTCTATCCAGAGCCAGTCAGCGAGCAACCACCACCCGAGATCAGTGAGCCTACGATAGTTGTCCACTCACCTGTGCTTGTCAGAGATATTCATCCACATGAGAACAGTTGTGTAGCAGAGGAGGCTGCCTGTCACCAATTTTCTGAAATTAGCCACTCATTCTATGATCTTGTCAGCGAGTACATGGAGTGGAATTTTCCCTATGCCTTGGAGCCGCCCTATTTCATCTCAACTCCAACCTGTAAGGAGGAGTTGAAGAGTGTAATCGTTCTGTTGTCACGGTTACACCATCTGTTGATGATCATTGACAGAAGGAAGGAGCTTCTATCCAGGAAGCTGCTTGAATGGCTATGGTGGAAATCTGCTTTCACCTAGCCCCATGTAAAGTGTTTTATTAGTTTAGGATTGTATATAAATAAGCTCCTTTGAGCATGTACCTCTATTTTGTCACTTTTATTTTTCAGCTTGTATTTTCAGCAGCGGGATGTTTTGAGCCTGACTCCATAGCCCAACAGCAAGGCACTGAAGCTGCGGAATGAGTTCTTAGAGCATCACAGGGACGACTCTATCCCCCATGGAGCCTAATGTTAGCGACATTTCTTGTCT
>ML787573.1:585139-608511 GCA_009831015.1 Picea engelmannii
AACTTGTGTTGGAGCCTCGAAGGGAAGTGCAATAGCATGAGGGATTGTTGAGAAAAGAAGGGGATCCCATTCCTTAGATTGTGCAAGCTAATGGCAAAGAGGGTTGTCTATTGGGAATTGTTGTAGGTGATTGTTAGCTTGGGATTTGGGTTGTGAAAAGAGAGATTAGAGTCAACCACGAGAAGAGTGTGCCATTTGTGGATTCATAGCTTCATCTCAGGGGTGGCCTTTGTTGCAGAGAGAACTGGTGTAGTAGATATCTTATGGTTGGGTGGAACGTCCCTCTTCTACAACTAGTTTGTAAATAATTCCAGACAAATAAGTGTTTTTAATTGTATTTGTGAATTGTGTTGAATTTAATATCGAATTGTTATGGTTATGTCATGGTTGAATATATTTATAGCTCGTTCATTTGACTGCGTGTATTAGCATGCATTTATGAATTATGGTTTCATGAATAATGGAATGGTTGCATTTAAGTTGCATAAATATATAGTGTCATGCATGTTGATATCGATTAATTAATACCATAATAGTTAGTATGGTTCCTCAACAAAATTGGTTTGAATTGGGTGGTTAACAGAAGTACCCCATATCCTCAAAGTGTGTATTGGGTACATTATAAGTAAGGTCTTGGACTTCTCTTAGTTGAAACAAGAATGCAATCCACCCCTGACTGCAAAAGACAAAGTTTGTTAATCCTTACAAGAGGGGAAGGTGATATTCTTCCAACCACAGTTCAAGGACCTTGTTATTCATCCATTACACCATAAATTTCTCAATCAAATAATATTCTAAGAAGAGGAGCATCTTTCTCCTAGGAGATGTAGTTGTGGTCTTTATTTAAGGAACCCCAATGAGCTTCCTTACAATGCATCCATTGTCAATCCAACTTTGTTTCCCTTGTTATAAGCTCTATGCAACTAGGGTTTTGAAATCCTTGACTTCCTACTCAAACATTGGCAAGATTGATTGTCCAACCACTATTACCATAAAAACATCTATTTCTTGAACTCACAGATCTAGTCTCTCTTGTCTGCATTGCTCATGCAATGTAGATTCATGGCAACTAGGATCAGAACCATGATCACAAGTGGGAGCTCTTATTTGATCCATCTAAACTTTTTTTCCTTCATATAACTAATATTCTAATCTTATCACTAAACAGATAAATCACATAGAAATGAGAAATGAATCTCAATGATTCATTTTTACCACCTAAAAGGCATTTGATAATGAAATGCATCAACAACTTTTAGATAAGTCATATAAACTTCGATCAAAATAATTCAAAACTTAGAAAGTATTAACAAAACTTGAAATATTCAAACTTCAATTCCCTTATCCATACCATTTTTGTTTTATCAAATATTTATTTATTTTTATTAAAATTTTTATAATATTTAATTCAAAAAATTGACTATATATTTTTAAGAGTAGTAAAAGGTTTACATAATCTAATATTTTTAAATAGTGAAGATCTTTATATAGTGAGAAGCTTAAGTACAACATTTTAAATATCATTTTTTTTTAGATAATTTGCATATAGAAAATTTTAAATATCAATTTTTTTTTTTAGATAATTTGAATATAGAAAGTCTTTTATCCATACACCATATTCTATTAGATGCAATTCACCAATTGTCTCGTTCACTTAACACTAAATTTATAAATAAAAACAATATAAAATTCAAATTTGTCTATTCTCTATATTAAAATTAATATTTATAACTATTCATTAATATATTAAAAAAATATGTGTCTATCAATACACCAAAAATATTATAAACCAAGTGGTCATTCAATTTGATTAACAAACCAATAAAATATAAACAAAGTTGTTAACCGAAATGATTAACCAATTATGCTTTATAAAGATGTCCACATTCTTTATTACTTAAATAATAACCATGCCTAGATGTCTTCACAAGTTTACCTCATAACCACACTTTCATGTGTGGTGGGCACTTTTGGTGATTTCAAAGTGGTAAGTGCTTATAATATGGAGTAACAAGCAGGCCCTTCTTAATAAAGGTATCATGTCGTTTTGACAATATCACGACATTGTTCCTAAGATATTCCATGAATCCTATCACCATGGGAAACCATATAAAGTGTTCAAAAGTCAATTAATCTATGTAGAATGAGACAAGTTAGTGTACTCCATATATGAGATTGATTGTCCTAAAATATGGACTAATAAGCAAGGCCTTACTTAGTAATGGAATCATTTTTTTTCACAATATTAAAATAATATTACTTTATCAAAATTTCCTCAATCCTGTCACCATGGGCAACCCTATAAATTGTGCAAGAGGCAATGAATCTATTTAGAATGAGACAAGTAAGAGTACTCCGTATCCTTTATTGATTGTCCTGTGTATTCAGGGTTTGATCTTTTTCTAATATATCATATTTTTTCTTCTTTATCCTTTAGATATATAAAGTTTTATGGGATATATCCAAATAGATGGAACATGTTTATTTTTTCCAAGGGAGTTCCTTACTCCTATGATATTTTATTTATGAAAGTGATAAAAAAATTGCATATAGTTATTTATTTATTTTTATTTTTTTTTTATTTTTTTTTTATTATTTTTATTTTTTTATTTTTTTTCGTGGATTATGTAAGTATTAAAAGTAATTGAAAATATTAAATAAAAAAGTCAAATTTAAAAATAAAAAATTTACGAAGAATTTGATTTTAGTAAGAGTGTTTTTTTGAAATCTGTGTTGAAGTGGAACGATTTTTGTTAGATTTCTAATTTTGATAATGACATTATAACTGTAAAGTATGTTAATCAACAAATTTTTCGAAAAATTCTTATGTTAAAGTTAAGATATCATCAAGGAAAAATTGAAAAATCACCAAACTTAGATATTGAAGCATATCTCTTGAAGTAACTTCAAAAGGCCCTAGTGGTATCTTCTGGGATGGCCATAAGACCATAAATCATGCAAAATGAACCATGCTCTAGTATCTATATTTTTTATAAAGAAACCTTGACAAGGATGAAGCCACGATATAAATTAGAACACTTTGATCCAAAGAAATACCATCCTTACCACTAATTGTGATGAAGTTTGATAGTTAGTTTTATTAAAGCCTTCATTAGCATTGCTCCATTTAATTGTGTGGAGATATATTTGAAAGAAAAAGAGAAAAAAGATACACCGGTAAATGTTCAATATCTCTAATAATGAGATGTGACATTTGTTAGCATTGAAAGTGTTTAACCACTATGTTCGAATACAAGCCTTAGTGTTAATAGTTCTCACTATTTATGATAATTCAATATAAGTCAAAATATTGAATATTGGACCCTTCAGATGAGTGTGGCACAATCACTGACAAAAGCATGGTTATTGTAGTGTACTTTAGTATTTATGATAACTCATTATAAGAAGTCGAAATATTGAATATTGGGCCCTTCATATGAGTGTGGCAAGGTGAGTGACCCGAGCATGGTTATTGTAGTGTATTTTTTTTATTTGCGTTAATATGGAAGTTGAGAAGTTTCCAATATATTGGGGTATCCACAACTGGTTGAGAGATGGAATATTGACTTAGTTTTTAGGGCATGTGACCATTTGACTTGATGTAATGGTCATGGCAACTTTTGCTAATCAACAACCCCTTTGTGAGGGCACCCTGTCTTGTGAGGGGCAAACTTGTCACTTTTTTAAAGATTCGTAACATGATAGGACAATAACAATTCCCCGATTTTACCAACTCTGCTTGCATTTCCCTAATAATATAATTATTTACACTTGTTATTCACAAAAAAAACTTCCCTCCCTACCTTTTTTCCAAGAAATATCGTGGGAAAACCCAAGGGATGCTTCGTCACATTTGTAGATGACATCCCTAGTAAACATGTTGATGTAGACCAATGTGCTTCACTTTGGGGGGGGTTCATTGGGGTTGGTTGGTATGAAAGTAGTCAAATGCCTAGCAACACAATAATAATCAATTAATCCAACCACTTAAGTACTTAACTGAGAGTGAGATTGGTATACCTTGTGACTGTCAACCAATGCACGAGGGGCAAACATGCTACAAGCGGGGTTTGAAACTGGGTGGGGAAGATCACAAATTCTCCTTTTAACCACCCGATCTATACCCAATTGACTAAATGTTTGGAAACATCTCATCCCACCCTTAAGCACTTAAGCGAGAGTGAGATTGTTGATACCTCCATCACTGGCCCAACATCCATCACTGATGGGATGTGGTAGAAGGAGAAAACATCCATCACTAGCCCAAGGTCCTGGCTCTTCGCTATACACATTACAACAAGCATACCTTTGGTGCAATTCAGTATAAGTGTCAACACCTAATAGAAGTGTGGAGTTTCATTTCTGCCCCTTGTGCTATCTAGAGCTTCCATGCATTGAGACACTTCTGTCTGCCCCATATCTCTTCTTTTTTTTTACAGTAACACCCCTTATTTTTTGGTTGGAGTCGGGGACTTAGTTGTTCCCAAATCCCCTATCCCCTTACTAGAATCTATTTGTATCTACTGGGATTGGGGCTTTGGGATTTGGAGTTAGTGGATTATCACTCCTGAGACATGTCACTATGAGGATTCCCAGTTTAGATGCCAAAGGCACCATCCCTCTAGGAATCTATATTTGATAAATTCGATATATCATCGATTAATACAATTATCTTATCTTATATATTGTCATATTACATTACTAACATTGCATTGCAAACACAGTCACTTAATACACACGATATTGACATTATCATTAACATTGGAGCTTGTTTTTTGCTCCTGCAAAAATCATGTTGTCACCATTTACTTATTTTGGGAGACAAAAGCATTTTGGATGTTTTACTGCAATCTAATGATACTTCTAATATACATTTTATGATATTAAGTGTAATACAAGATGCATTGCTCACAATCTTACATTGCATAAGTTTTTGATGTTATCATATCATTTGACATGTGATTAATAAATTATTTTGATCTTCAATATGAAAGGCATTTAATATTATGGTTGCATGGAAGGAGAATAAGATCTATCTTCAAGAGATTGTATGTCTTCAAAGACATTCAACAGAAAGGTTCCAACTTCATCGTGACTTATGGGAGGAACCTCCTCCTACTTGGGAAATCTCATGAACTTTATATTTTTAATGGGATTTCTTGCTTCACAAATTGTTGCAAGTTTACTTGTTTTCCTTAAAGTGGAGATGCTAGCATAGTCGAATATGCCATGGCTAATTGAACCTAATCCTCGACATTCAAAATCATTTTTTCTCCCCTCCACTTCCTTTTGTCAATCACACCTTCATTTCCTTCACCCTCTTCAATGTCTCTCCTTCCTTTCCTCCTCTCCCTAACCATGTTGACAAATTGCCTTTCACAATTCACTTTGACAATGACTATGTCGAGGCCTATGTCTCTTGCCTTTCATATCCTCTTCCACACCTCTCCCATTTCTCATCTCTTACCACAATACTTCCACTCGTGTTTGACAAATCGTCGGTATGATGCAGAGTGAAACACCATGCACAAACACCTTCTTTTGTCTTTGCCTATGACCCATCCTCTATCTAGTCAACTTGGCAAGACCATCATTAGAGAATTTGGATTTGTTTCCTGAATGTAGAACACATCCTTTGAGCAGTTATGGAGAGGGATATAAAGAGATCGGGTATGGGCATTGAAGTTTCCCAATAAGATGACATCCCCCATTGTTGAGTATCGAGTGATGCCAGTGTATAGGTCCAAATAGGTTTATTTAATCATTGAAATTAATAGTTCTGTATTGATCTTTCATATTCTTTAATAATTATTGCATCATAATGTGTTGAAGCATTGATTTCATGACATAGTTAACACCTTGTAATTATTATGTTGTATACATATATGATTGAACATGTGGAGGGAGTGGTACTTGGTCCATTAAAAATGGTGAGCATGAGGAGTGTGTTACTGAGGAAGAGGACTTGTTACCTAACATATATTATAGACCACGATGGAGTACATGTAGATCTAGAAAAGATCTAGGTGATTAGAGATTGGTCAACCTCAAAGACACTTAGAGCTTTATAAATTCTTGGACCTCAACAATTTCTATCGCAAGTTTGGGTTGGGGTACTCCACATCTCATGACTTCTAAGTCATGCAATGAGAGTGGGAGCCAAGGCCAAGTTTATTTATATCAAAGTACAACAACAATAAATTGAAGAGCCCAAGCATTCACTATGTTCAATGCTAGCCCTTAGTATTCTTTATTTGCATGCCTTAGAGGATATGATTATTGTCTTACTTGATTCATATAGACACATGATTGCTTACCATAATGGGACCCTCATAGACATGGTTCCCACATATCCAACCTATGACAAACGGCTCTACTCCATTGTCCATGTCTGTTGGTGATGGAAGCACTATATTGTGTGCAAAGAAATTATCAATCACACATATCACAAGCCTCTTCAATTCATGTAGACATAGGACAAGTTGTAAAATGTCTACTATGGAAAGTGGTCTACCCACCTTCAATCATTCCACCTCGACATCGAGTACATGAAGGAAGTGCTAACCAAGTTCTAGTGTGTCTAAGTCACCCTCCAATTGAAGCATTGGCAACAATCCTCAACTCTCATGTAAATGAAACTTCTTATTGCCCCCCTTTTTATATGGTAGTGGCCTTAAGTTTGTCAACATATATCATGCATTTATTGTAGGTGGATAAGTTTATGACTTCCATTTGCAAGACACATTACTCTTTCATATAAGCCATCTTTGTGTTCCTCTAGGATCCTTTAATTGTTCATAATCTAACTCATGGAGATGACACTACCCATCTAATAACATTGCATTTGAAAGCCCTTTCTTCAACTCCCAATAAATATAGATTCATGCAAAAGAATATTGACTTGTTTTTCTATCTGCTTTTCCCAATAATTTACCAATACTATATAACTTGGAAGGTTGGATCTTCCCAAAGGATTAGTGTAGATATAGTAAATGAACCTACACTTAAGTCAATTTAGGAATATCCTCTTTTGAGTTATTGAAGATGCGTGTCCAACCAAAAATTTATAGAGAATTATGGCTATACAAAATTATATTGGTTGTAATTGAGAAAAATTCACTAGAACTGGTAATTCCATAAAATCCCAATAGTGAGATTTCCTTGCCAACTTGTGTTGGAGCCTTGAAGGGAAGTGAGATAGCATGAGGGATTGTTGAGCAAAGAAGGGGATCCCATTCCTTGGATTGTGCAGGGTAATGGGAAAGAGGGTTGTGTATTGGGAATTATTGTAGGTGATTGTTAGCTTGGGAATTGGGTTGTGAAAAGAGAGATTAGAGTCAACCACGAGAAGAGTGTGCCACTTGTGGATTCATAGCTTCATCTTGGGGGTGGCCTCTGTTGCAAAGAGAATTGGTGTAGTAGAGAGCCTATGGTTGGGTGGAACGTCCCTCTTTTGCAACTAGTTTGTAAATAATTCCAGACAAATAATTGTTCTTAATTGTATCTGTGAATTGTGTTGAATCTAATATTGAATTGTCATGGTTATGTCATGGTTGAATATATTTATAGCTAGTTCATTTGACTGCGTATGTTAGAATGGATTTATGAATTATGGTTTCATGAATAATGGAATGACCACATTTAAGTTGCATAAATGTATAGTGTCATGCATGTTGATAGTGATTAGTTAATAACATAATAGTTAGTTTGGTTCCTCAACGAAATTGGTTTGAATTGGGTGGTTAACAGAAGTACCCCATATCCTCAAAGTGTATAAAGGGTATTGTGTACATTAAAAGTAAGGTCTAAGACTTCTCTTAGTTGAAATAATAATGCAATCCACCCCTGATTGCAAAAGACAAAGTTTATTGATCATTACATGAGGGGAAGGTGATATTCTTCCAACCACAGTTCAAGGACCTTTTTATTCATCCATTACACCATAAACTTCTTAATCAAATAATTTTCTAAGAAGAGGGGCATATTTCTCCTAGGAGATGTAGTTGTGGTCTTTATTTAAGGAACCCCAATGAGCTTCCTTACAATGCATGCATTGTCAATCCAACTCTGTTTCCCTTGTTTTAAGCTCTATGCAACTAGGGTTTTGAAATCCTTGACTTCATACTCAAACATTGGTAAGATTGATTGTCCAGTTGTTATTACCATAAAAACATCTATTTATTGAGCTCATAGATCTAGTCTCTCTTGTCTGCATTGCTCATGCAATGTAGATTCATGGCAACTAGGGTCAGAACCATGATCACGAGTGGGAGCTCTTATTCGATCCATCTAAACTTTTTTTTCCTTCATATAACTAATATTTTAATCTTATCACTAGACAGATAAGTCACATAGAAATGAGAAATGAATCTTAATGGTTCATTTTTACCAACTAGGGTATCTGATAATTAGATGCATCAACAAATTTTAGATTGAGTCATATAAACTTCAATCAAAATAATTCAAAACATTTCATCAGAGTATTAACAAAACTTGAAATATTTAAACTTTGTTTTTGTTGACTAGGGAAGAAATCAACTACCAGTCGGGCACATGGTCGTGTTATCCCATTGCTACCACTATAACCCATGCATGCCAACGTGACCCCTCACGCGACGCACAAGGCTTGTCGAGGGTTTCGAACTGATGACTTCACATAACATAGTGCCTTAATAGTACCTCCATCACCGACTGTTCTACACCCTAGGGACTTTAAATTGAAGGACATGGGGGTGGGCTTTGATCCACTTATGTGTGCATGGGTCACAATATCATTTAATATAATATCTCTGGGTGCAACCACACGTTCGACCACCACCTCAAGGTGTCCCCATGGCTCCAGGTTAAGCGACCCTCATTGGAATTGAACCTTGCCCAATGGTGAAAAACTCCTTGCTTTCCACGATTGGATCCAACCCCTTTGGACAGAAGTATTTAAACACCAACTCCCTTATCCATGCCATTTTTTTTTATCAAAATATTTATTATTTTTATTAATTTTTTTATAATATTTAATTAAAAAAATTTGACTAAATTTTTTTGAGTAGTGAAGAGTTTACATAATCCGATATCTTTAAATAGCGAAGAGTTTATGTAGTACAACATTTTACATATCATATTTTTAGATAATTTGCATATAGAAAGTCTTTAATCCATAACCCATATTCCATAAGTATTAAGTATTAGTTGCAACTCACCAATTTTCTCATGATTTGGAATAGTCCACTTAATACTAAATTTATAAATAAAAATCATATAAAATTCAAATTTGTATATTCTCTATATAAAATTCAAATTTATATATTCTCTATATTAAAATTAATATTTATAACTATTTATTAATATATTAAAAAAATATCCAAAAATATTATCGTCATCCAATTTGATTAACAAACCAATAAAATATAAACAAAGTTGTTGACCGAAACGATTAACAAATTGTACTTTATGAAGATGTCCACATTCTTTATTACTTGAATAATAACCATGTCTAGATGTCTTCACAGATTTACCTCATAACCACACTTTCATGCGTGGTGGGTACTTTTGGTGATTTCAAAGTGGTAAGTACTTATAATATGGAGCAACAAGCAAGCCCTTCTTAATAAAGTTATCATGTTGTTTTGACAATATCACGACATTGTTCCTAAGATATTCCATGAATCCTATCACCATGGGAAACCATATAAAGTGTTCAAAAGTCAATTAATCTATGTAGAATGAGACAAGTCACTCTACTCTATATATGAGATTGATTGTCCTAAAATATGGACTAATAAGCAAGGCCTTTGTTATGGAATCATTTTTTTTACAATATTAAAATAATATTACTTTATCAAAATTTCCTCAATCCTCACCATGGGCAACCCTATAAAATGTGCCTGAGGCAATGAATCTATTTAGAATGAGACAAGTAAGAATACTTCACATCCTTTATCGATTGTCCTATGTATGCATGGTTTGATCTTTTTCTATTATATCATGGTTTTTCTTCTTTATTTTTAGAAATATAAAGTTTTATGGGATATATCCAAATAGATGAAATAGATGGAACATTTTTTTTTTCCAAAGGGAGTTCCTTACTCATTTTCATTGTTTTTATGACATTTTATTTATGAAAGTGATAAAAAATTGTATTATGTGGAGTTTATTTTTTTTCATGGATTATGTAAGTATTAAGAGTAATTAAAAATAAAAATTAAAATTAAATTTAAAAATTAAAAATTTATGTAGAATTTGATTTTAATAATAGTGTTTTTTTGAAATCTGTGTTGAAGTGGAATGATTTTTGTTAGATTTCTAATTTTGATTATGAAATTATAAGTATAAACATGTTAATTAACAATTTTTTCGAAAAATTCTTATGTTAAAGTTAAGATATCATAAAAAAAAAAAAATGAAAAATTACCAAACCTAGATATTGAAGCATATCTCTTGAAGTAACTTCAAAAGGGGAATCATTCACTCTAAGCTTAATGCATTGACAAAGGTCCTAATGGTATCTTCTAGAATCACCATAAGGGCATGAACCATTCAAAATGAACCATGCTCTAGTCTCCATATTTTTTATAAACAAACCTTAGACAAGGATGAAGCCACAATATAGATTAAAACACTTTGATCCAAAGAAACACCATCCTTACCACTAATTGTGAAAGTTTGATAGTTTGTTTTATTAAAGCCTTCATTAACATTGCTCCATTTAATTGTGTGGAGATATATTTGAAAGAAAAAGAGAAAAAAGATACACCAATAAATGTTCAAGATCTCTAACAATGAGATGTGACATTTGTTAGCATTGAAAGTATTTAACCACTATGTTTGAATACCGGCCTTAGTGTTAATAGTTCTCACTATTTATGATAATTCAATATAGGAAGTCAAAATATTGAATATTGGACCCTTCATATGAGTGTGGCATGGTCACTGACCCAAGCATGATTATTGTAGTGTACTTTACTATTTATGATAATTCAATATAAGAAGTCAAAATATTGCATATTGGGCCCTTCATGTGAGTGTCGCAGGGTCAGTGACCCAAACATGGTTATTGTAGTGTACTTTTTTATTTGCATTAATATGGAAGTTGTGAAGCTTCCATTAAATTGGGGTATCCACAATTGGTTAAGAGATGGAATATTGACTAAGTTTTCAGGGCGTGTGACCATTTGACTTGACGTAATGGTCATGACAATTTTTGCTAATCAACAACCCCTCTGTGAGGGCACCCTGTTTCGTGAGGGGCAAACTTGTCACCTTTTTAAAGATTCGTAACATGGTAGGACAATACCAGTTCCCTGCTTTTACCAACTCTGCCTGCCTTTCCCTAATAATATAATTATTTATACTTGTTATTCACCCATAAAACCTCCCTACCTACCTTTTTTCCAAGAAATATCATGGGAAAACCCAAGGGATGCTTCCTCACATTTGTAGATGACATCCTTAATAAACATGTTGATGTAAACTGATGTGCTTCACTTTGAGGCGGGGGGGGGGGTTCATTGGGGAGTAGCCAAATGCCTAACAACATAATGACAATCAATTAAGCTAACCACTTAAGTACTTAACTGAGAGTGAGATTGCTATACCTTGCGACTACCAATCAATGCACGAGGGGAAAACATGTTACAAGCAGGGTTTGACCCTGGGTGGGGAGGATCACAACTTCTCCTTTTAACTACTCGATCTATACCCAGTTGACTAAATGTTTGGAAACATCTCATCCCACCCTTAAGCACTTAAGCGAGAGTGAGATTGTTGATACCTCGCCAATCACAATCACCCTATAAGGGAAAACATGTCACAAGCGAGATTTGAACCTAGATGGAGAGGATAACGATTTCTCCTCTTATCCACCCAAGCTAAACCCAATGGACTAAAATGTTTAGAAACATTTCAACCCACCTCGAGCATTTAAGCTAGAGTGAGATTGTTGTTACCTTTGCTAGTCCTAATTGGCCTACAAGGAAAAACATATTGCAAGTGAGATTTGTACCTAGGTGGTGAGGAGAACAACTTCTACTGTTAACCACTCAATCGACGAATGTTTGAAAACATCTCATCCCACCCTTAAGCACTTAATTGACAGTGAGATTGTTGGTACATTGCTAACCCTAATCAACCCACGAGGGACAAACATGTCACAAGTGAGATTTGAACTTAGGTAGGGAGGATAACAACTTGTTTTCATAACCACCCAAATTAAACCTAATTGACACCTCCCTAGCCTTATTTTTTTCTAACATGTAACATCTCATCCCACCCTTAAGCTTATAAGCAAGAATAGATTAATAATAATAATAATAATAATAATCTATTTTTAAGGTCATGGCCAAGCCAGCACACCAAATTGGTGTATGAGACCCCCTTGTTTGTGGGACAAGGGGGTATACATACCCTAAAGTAAAGTCTACGAAGGTATACATACCCTATCCCCCTCTGGATTTGAACCTGTGACCTTTTAAGAGGAAACACATGTTCTTAACCATTAGACCCACTCAACTAATACCTTGCCAACACCAATCAATGATTAGCTCTCACACAATGAACATGTCACAAGTGAAATTTCAATGAGAATATAACAATTTCTCTTTTCAACAACCCAAGGTAAACCCAATTAATACCTTCCTAACCTACCAACCTACCTTGATTAACATTTAATGTGACATAAAAGATGGCAAAGTCAATGTGTTTTTTCTAGATGGAGTGGGGATGGGGTGGAACATAACTTTCTTTAATTACAAACATTCTATACACAAGGACAGTGGCGTTAAGTAGCATTAATAGGTTGACCTGATTGCAGGCCCCCTATCACATCATGGGCATTAAGACGTTTATCTTTTACCCAAATCATTTAATATACATTCATTAAATGCTTTGCATTTTCTACGGTTTTTTCAGTTATAAGATTCCATACTACCCTTAATAATCTTGCCAACAATTTAGATATCCAATAATTTTATGACATAGTCGGGTGTATGGGGCCGAGAAAAAATTAGAGTGTGTGGGGCCGAGAAAAAATTTCTAATTTTTGGAGGGATACGCGGATTGGATTGCATGTGTATAATACAATAGTAATACCTGACTGACGTGGACCCATTTTGAGGGTACATGTAATTTTCAAGTGTCATACACCAGCTCAGCTTTCATGTTCACACATGCAAATGGGAACGCAGGCAGCCTTTGTTTCTATCGTCTAGGAGGAGGAGAACATTTTTTTTTTTCCAACGAAAAAGGGGTCCCCCGCAGATCAGAGCAGAGCAAAGCAGACTGAGTCCAATGCACTGGATTTGCCAAATATTGATGACAGGAGGAGGCAGAGGCTGCATTTGAAGAAGAGCTTTCTCTCTATCTCCTTTTCGACATGGATGAGTAATCTCCATTTCCTCTCTGCAATTTTTTTTTCGATTATTCGCTTTAATGACAATGTGATATAATTAATCAGCAGATAATTTAGAGGAGAGAGGCAAAATGGCACATCGGGCTGCTACATTATTGCTAAAATCTGTGGCAACGCGGAGATCGGATTACAGTGTGGTAGATCATACTTAATGAATTGTTTCAAACTAAAAAAATGGTAAAAAATGACATTTTTTTTGCTGTATCCAGCACATGGAAGGTGTCTCTGGGTTCCCTGTGCATCACGAAAATATCTACCTTCGCAATATTTATTAAGAAACCGGTTAACAATCTGACTTTGAGCGAGATTTTCAAAAGTCCCAGTACTTGTTCTCAAGGAGAATAGGTGTGTATTTAGATAATGTAGTTCCATCCCTTGCTTGTCTTGTATGCATAGACGAGAAATGCCACCCATTATAGCCCTCGATGAAGCAGACGGTGGGTTCAGTTGCCAAGGCCCAATACCATCACCTCCCCTCCTATTCAGCTAACCCACCATGATCCAAGAGTCCTAACACAACCAAGGCTCTTGTTGATTGCCTTTGTTTAGTGTTGTCATCAGCTGCTTCAACACATTCTAAGATTCAAATTCAACCCGTCCATGCTATAAAATCCATGGAATACCATTTAGACAAGTGTTCTCAGGGCATGATGCTATCTGCAAGGTTATGGTGGTGGAGACAACTTAGCCTTAAAATATATATATTCAGGGCATGATGCCATCTGCAAGGTTATGGTGGTGGAGACAGCTTAGCCTATATATGTGTATGTGTTTGTTTAATAAAAATCTTCCTGTAACTACAAATACAAACAGTAAATGTACATTGGGCACTTTACAAAAAAAAGGGCAGTCTGCAAACACAGCCACCACTAGCACCGGCAAAAATAACAATCGGGTGGGTTTAGAAACCAAAAACACCCATTAGCGCAACCAACACGGCCAAAAGTAGGAAAACATAAAGTCTAGAACATAAAAGATTACCAAGTCCATCGGCCCTAGGGCCAAGTATAACATAAGATCGCAAACATAGGCCAAAAAATTCAATATTTATGACTAGGCACTTGAGATTAGCAGAAAATTGTCTCTGGCATAGACACCTAGACCTCGAACAAGTTTGCAAACCAGCAGTTGGTTACTGGTTCACCAATCACAACTGCATGTTTCATATCCTGCCCACATATAGCACACTAGAATATTATTGAATTGCAAATGGTAGTTTGAAATGCAAATCACATTAGCAGAATGGAAGGTACATTAGATCTCATATAGGTCCATGCCACGAGTAGGATTGACATCGTTGAAAAGGTTCACTACAGCTACTAAATCAAGAGAATTGGTCTAAACTCCTTTGTTGAATGAATGCTATTATCTTTAAAGTTCAATTTCTTTGTAAAATGAATGATATTATCTTTAAAGTTCATTTGCACACACACACCCAATACTCTCGGCCCTGAAAATCAATAGTACATAAATAGACACACACAAGCCACAGACTAAATAATCTCCGAATAATTGAATTAATCCTGGTTAATCCCAATGCAATCAACGAAATGATTATTTCGTTTAACACTACAGGTGTGCCAAGATTGGCTGATTTTTCCTGATTACTTTTGATTATTCCCAACTATTGCTGATTTAATCTTTTTGGGACCCTCGCCGATTAATAGCTGATTACAATTATTTCATCTATGACATAAGCAGGTAGTTTCAACTTTCAACGGACATGAAACTATACCTGGATAACGTTTTTGCTTCACCAAATAAAGATCAGGAGTTAAATCATGCATAGGTTGGTTGAAGTCTTGGGAAAGCCTCGTGCATTAGGATTAAGATATAATGTATACAGTTGTCAAGCAATATCATATGTAGGAGCATCCTTCCATTGTTGGCCTTGGGAACGTCTAAGAGATTTTGCACATGGATGTCAGCACAAATACTTGCAATTGAATAATAGACAGTCCTATTTTATGGTGGTCGTACTTCATGTTGCCATTACATAAGAGCAGAAAACAGATCATGTTATCATTTTAAGTGCAAGGAGAACCTCTCCTTAATTAGCTCTCGAGGCTTCCAAATTTTGTCCCAATTGGGAAACCATTAGTATTCAATACTAATGCTAATAAAAGAATGATTACAAATAAACAGGTGAAATTGTAAGACTGATGGGATGTGGTAGAAGGAGAAAACATCCGTCACTGGCCCAAGGTCCTGGCTCTTCGCTATATACATTACAGCAACCATACCTTTGGTGCAATTCAGTATCATTGTCAACACCTAATAGAAGTGCGGAGTTTCATTTCTGCCCCTTGAGCTAACTAGAGCTTTCATGCAATGAGACACTTCTGTCTGCCCCATATCTCTATTTTTTGACAGTAACACCCCTTATTTTTTGGCTGGAGTCGGGGATTTAGTTGCCCCCAAATCCCCTATCCCCTTACTGGAATCTATTCATATCTACTGGGATTGGGGCTTTGGGATTTGTAGTTAGTGGATTATCACTCCTGGGACATGTCACTCTGAGGATTCCCAGTTTAGATGCCAAAGGCACCATCCCTCTAGGAATCAAGCCTGAGCCAATGATGGAAAACTCCCACCGATTAACTGCTGGACCACAGCTCAGTCTGTCCCATATCTCATAAATAACCTCGGTATCTTGTAAAATGGTACTCACATTTGATCATCATCCTATGATATTTAAGGAAGAGCAAGTATATTTTTTTAGGAAAAGATGATAGTTTTATATATTATTCTAGACCATGTATGAAAAGAGAGTGTAGCTTTGATTCCCATGTTGGCCTACATACAAATATGTGATTTGGTCTGTTTACAATCCACCTCCAGTAAGGATGACATCAATCTGGCATATCGATTAGTCCATCTGTGCAGTACAAAAAGCCCCTGCACAAATGGCTTGATTACATGACACCAAAAAGAGGCCTTACCCCTACTGTATACTATTAAGTTTTAACTAAAACTGCAGAGCTATAATACCATATCAATGCTGAAGAGTAACTGCAGAAGACTAGTATGTCAAAGGCATGTATTAGAGACAATGGGGAAGGAAACTTCCTCAGAGAATTTCCTCACTGGGTGATCCGAAATGGATCCGGACTGAAGAGTGGATAAGTCTTAGTATCTGCAAAACAAATTGGCAATCAATCAACATTACGAAATCCATGTAAAACAGTGCAAGTTAATGTGTAATAAGCCAAATAAGAATGGAACTGAAAGGTTAAAGAAAACTAATTAAAATGACAAGGAAATGAATAGGAGAGAAGGCTAAGGAACGGGAAGTGAAGAGCCATGGATGTTGGCCTTCCCTTACCCCCTATCTCTCCGTATTTCTCCACTCTCGCTCATTTCCAATGGGCTTTTGGCCAAGGAGGAGGAGAGCATTGTAAAAACTTGCAAACTTGCAGAAAGAAGAATATTGAGCACCATTCGACTGGTTTTCCCATTTGGGTTATAGGGTAAAATAAATGTGTCCATTATGTGATCGATTACTGTGCCTATCATTCCAGATTTAATTTGTATGGGTGCATGGTTCATCATTAAATTCCATTCTCTATTCATGATGGAAATATGAGAAGTTATACACTACCAGCTGCATTTGCAGTTTTTCTATCAGCTGTAATGAGGAATTAATACACACACACACACTTTGGTTCACTGTGTTCAAAAATTGATTTTCCATTAACAATTGGTGAGAGACAACAGCTATAAGATGACAATCGTCCATTCTACCAAGTTGTGAGATCAAAGGATGTGATCATATAGCTGTTGGAGAACTTTCCAAAATGAAATTTTCTCTCATGAGGGTCGCTCTCTCTACCCGGGCGCTTGTACCTCTAGCTTGGTTGATCCTTCAATTTCTGGGTGAGTTTCTCCCACACCTGGACAATCATTCTATTGCTTGAGGCCAAATTTGCAGAGTTGAGGGCGAATTCATAATTGTACAGGTCGTACGGACTTGGAGTGAGTTGTCCCTTGCTCCCTAGACCGAATTACTTGCTTGGCCATTTAATTAAATTGCTGGGGCAAATTATTGTTTGTTGGATCGAGTGGTTCCATGTCTGCATTGTGCTCTCTCACCCTCATGGCCATATGGTTGTACAGGCCATACGTGGACAAGGGGAGCTAGCTAGTCGATGAATGTCTCTTCTTGCTGCTGGACGCTCCATTCGTTGTTTATTTTCTGCCCAACATACCTCCACCCTGTCTTCATGATGTCTAAGACATTCAGGAATTTGTTTTGCTGTCTAACAACTCCTACGCCCTAAACCCTAGCTTTTGGGCAATCCAATAATTCTTAATTCGCCTCTGGATATCCCAATTTCAATTTCTTTTGCTGTTTATGATGCCCACGCCTTAAACCTAATTCCAAGGGGTCCAAGGAATGTTTCATTGCTGTATGGTTGTCCCACTATTCGTCCTTTGGTTAGCTACTTTTCTCTAGCTCTCATCCTCACTACCTCATGGTTTGAACCTCACCTTGGGCATCCATCTTCATCGCTGGTGCATTTCCTCTATTGCCCACACTTATCACAATTGAATTGGGTGTTAGAATCTATGCTAGCAGTAGAGCTACTTTGCCGTGCAGGAGAGCGGGCCATAAGGAACGTAACTGACATGGTTTGAATGGTGCTACAGTGAAGAGACAAAGAATGACTGGATAAAGAATGACTGGGGTGATTGAGGTTAGTAAGGGATCGTTTTGCCATCTGGAGCATTGGTCAGTGAAATATTAATTCATTTTGAGAGTGGACTAGGTTTCAGGATCCTTCATTTATTAAAGATTTTAAATTGCTGCACAAGCTATTTGGGTGACTAGTTCATGTGTAGAGAGAAGAATGGTTTATTATGACTCTAGGGTTTCTCATTAAATGGATGAAATCAAAGATGAAAGAATGAGTCGGTTAGTCAACCCAAAAACCAAAGAGTAATTGCACAAAGAATTGTACTGAGCACTCAAGACCTTTCTCATCAGAGACAGAGTTGAGATAGAGTTCAAAAAGAATTTAGCACATTTATTTGTGTTGGTGAAGCGAGTGGGTTATAAGCCCCTCGATTACAGATCATATGGTATCAGAGCAGTTGCATCCTTGACCGAGACATTGCTTCTAGAACTGTGAACAAAATTTTGTAGACCGCAACATGGGCAAAGCAAGCAGAGATAAGCTAGAAGATTTACGAGCCAACAATGCTAAGCTTCGAGAAGAGAATGAGAGCTTGAAGGTGTAGGTTAAGATGTTTAAGCAGAGGATGGTAGAGATGGAGAAGCACATGGAGACCTCTGCCCAATTGCTGCCATTGCTCAAGAAGAAACTTAAAGAAGGCCAAGACTCCCTCATATCAATCAGAACAGATTGGGACAAGCACATAGCGCAGCTTGTGTACCTTGGTGAGAAGGTCATCCAGGTGGACAACTGGCAAGAGGATAGGTTTAGGCAGATGATGACGTAGTTGCAACAAGATTTGGAAGAGAAGGAGAAGGCCTTGGCAAGGATTCAAGTAGCTGTCCAAGAGCACAGAGGAGCAAGGTAACCTTCCATTGTCGCTGCAGATGCTAGCACCATGACTGAGACCACCTTGATAAACTCACCTTCTGTAGACGTCTCTAAAGAGTAGCTTGGAGAATTTGAGAAGCATACTAGGGGTATTGGCTTTAAACTTCTAAAGAAAATGGGCTATGATGGACAAGGGCTAGGTAAGAGGAGACAAGGCATCTTGAGCTCCATCGTAGTTACACCCTGGTCCAAGCATGAAGACTTAGTCTTTGATGGTAGAAGTGAAAATTCCATCGCCATGATGAATACCATTTTCATGAAGGCAATAGACATGTCGGAGTTGGCTTTCTCATCAAGAGGAGTAGTAGTAGTAAATGAAGGTGGCGGCTCACTACCACCTCAACCTTCTTGTGGTAGATTGAAGGAGAGAAACAATGAGGAGAGTTCACAATCTCAGCTCGCACCTGCACTCAGAAACAACAACAAAAGAAAGAAGAAGAAGACCGGGAGGTCCACGTCAAACAAGAAATTTCTTGTTTATCACTACTGCAAGAAGAGAGGCCATACCATAGACGTTGGTATGCAGAGGCATGTTCTTTTTGTGGAAAGAAAGGCCATTGTGAGGCTGCATGCTGGAAGAAGCAAGCCATGTTTCGCAAGCCTGATTGTTTTCAGAAGATGAATGACATGAAGACTTCTCCCATCCCAACAACATACACAGAGGCACGTGGGGAGGATTATGTCAAGCAATCCTTGTAGCAACCATGAGAACTTTTGCCACCACTGCAAGTTGAGTGGACATTGGGAAGTGAAGTGTTGGTGGCTTCACCCTAGAAACCGCACAACGAAGAGAAGAGTGTGGAGAGTGAAGAGAGTGGAGGTGAAGAGCTACCTGCATCTCCTATTAAAGGAGAAGATGTTGCCCAAAGAGTTGCAACCAGTGTTGCAGGAAGCTTCCCCCCCGCTTCGAAGCCCCGAAACGCGTTTCGAGCGGGTGCGTCTAGGAAGCTCCCCTGGAAGCACACTTCAGAGAAAATTTAGATGCTTCCTGGTCTTTTGGAAGCTCCACGCTTTGAAGCACACTTCAGAATTTTGAAGGGCGCTTCCAAGGTTGCTCCGTACGCTTCCTAGGAGGTTCGGTATGTTTTGCAATTCACCAAGTCAATTTATCACATGATCAAGTTTGTAGATTCAAATCGGCCAATCATTTGGGAGGTGTATGAGCAAATGGATAGCATGCTAGGGTAGATTAAAGACATTGTTGAGCCTAGAGATGTCAACCTCTATAATCGTATTCGTGTAGAGGTGGAAAAACGGTGGGAAATGCGAAATATTCCACTACATGCCTTAGCATATGTGCTAACACCTAAGTACTATCATGTATCGTGGCTTTCATCACCAACACGTGGTGGTGGGTCCAAGAGGTTCAAGCTGGTTATATGAAAGCATTATAAAAATTTATCCCAGACGAGGAGTGTGACAATGTAAGGAGACAATTGAGCCAATACATTCTAAGCAATGGTGCCTTTGGGACCAACCATGCGATTAGAGATCGAGGGAATCTGAGTTCTCTCGAGTGGTGGAACATGCATGGCGGTGCTACCCCACAACTGCAACGTTTGGAAACATGGGTGCTTTCACAGGTGGTGAACACTTCTTTTGCAGAGAGGTGTTGGAGCACCTACAATTTCATCCATAGCGTCTAAAGGAACAGGTTGAATGTAGGTCGGGCAGAGAGCTTGGTCTATGTTCATTACAACTTGGGATTGTTGTCCCATTACTGTGAGGAGGCATAGAGGGATAAAAACTTGAGGCGTTGGTACAACAATCCGAAGGAGGATAATTTGGAGGATGGAGTATTGCTTTTAGAGCAATTGGAGAGTGTTATTTTGGATGATGATGATCATGTTGAGATGCCACCCCATCCACTGTCGTGGTCCCCATGTCTAGGATTCCAGCTACAACACTAGGACCATCTGCATCTACTTCTGCACTACCACCATGTGGAGGCCCACACAATAGTTGTGGTGGTGGTAGTTGGATGGGATAGTTGTTTGACGATTCTCCTTTTGCATTACTTTATAATATATATGTCATAGTCTATTGATGATAGATTCATAGTATTTAGCAACTAGCTCAGTTTAAACTTTAATCTTTATTGTTTTGGACCTTTCGGTCTTCATACTTCAATGTAGATGGCCTATTTTGTAAACATAACTATTTGGTCATGACTCATGTTATTGTTGACAGTTGTTGGATATCTGATTTCATTTCATAAGTTTATGGTCTACTTTCTATTATATCAATATGGCTTAAAAATTTGTGTGTTGGTTTGTAAGTTTGTAATTGCTAGAATCTAGATGGTTGATGCTCGAATGATTAATCATTGATGTACTATGGATGCCATTTCTATCTATATTGATGTACAAATATGCATGTTTTCATAAATTCTGCAACTAATTTGTCTTTTTGCATGTTTTTTTTTCAATATAAATGCAATATATATATATATATATAACAAATGCTTCTGGGACGCTTCGCTTTTGAGGATTTTTGGAAAATGATGCTTCCCACGCTCCCGCTTCCTAAAACGCTCCCGCTTCGTGCTCAACATTAGTTGCAACAATACAAGAGGTCATTCTCAACAACGAAGCAAGTAGTTGTGTGATGGAATCGAGAGAGAACAGAGAAGGAGCTCAAGCATGGGATGACATCTCTTTCATCACACGTTGGTTGAAGAATGAATTCCTAGCGTATGGACCGACTTATCTATGACCAAGACTCCTACGACCAACATGTAGGGGTATGCAAGACGGTCGTTCAATTGACATGGCCGCAAAGGGTTGTTTCCATGATGAGAATCAACTGATCCTAGTAGAGGAATGCAACCACACTTCCCTTGAGGAGTTGTTGCGTGATGGCAACATGTTGGGGTCACACTTGCAAGAAGACCAACATTCGACTTGGCTTCATTGACGACCAAGATGGACTATCTCCAAGACAAAGAGGGAAATGGGAATGGATGTTGAGTCTAGAGTTTGGATTCGGAGATTGCTCAAAGTTGAGAGTTAGTGAGAAGATTGTTGCACTTCGGGAACAAGCGAGCGAACACAAGAGCCAGAGCCATAGCCGAGGAACTGATCTAGTAGCCACGATCCAGCGCTAGAGTTAGATCTATAGCCAGGAGCCACCGTCAGAGCCACGTTCCAGAGAAGCAGACAACACTGATACAAATTGGTTTCCTAGAGCTTTTGGAGACCAAAAAGCCTTTCAATGGGGAGGTGTGATCCAAAATGGATCCAGACTGAAGAGTGGATAAGACTTAGTACTTGCAAAACAAATTGGCAATCAATCAACATTATGAAATCCACGTAAAATAGTGCAAGTTAACGTGGAATAAGCCAAATAAGAATGTAACTGAAAGGTTAAAGAAAAATAATTAAAATGATAAGGAAATGAATAGGAGAGAAGGCTAAGGAACGTGAAGTGAAGAGCCATGACTATTGGCCTTCCCTCATCCCCTAACTCTCCCTATTTCTCCACTCTCACTCATTTCCAATGGGCTTTTGGCCAAGGAGGAGGAGAGCATTGTAAAAACTTGCAAACTTGCAGAAAGAAGAGTAATGAGCACCATTCAACTGGTTTTCCCATTTGGGTTATGTTATCCCCGATTTCTAGGGATAACTAGGAGATCATGTCTCGAGGCCCACAGGTCCTAGACATGGAGTATCGAGAGCAGGATTGACCTGAGCATGGCCCTGGAGGGCCCATCCTTCTCTTCTTTCTTCAGATTTGTCTTGTCAGCAGCAACAACATCCATCACCATTGGCTTGGTCTTGTATCGGAGAAGGCTCTTGCTCCATGAGGTAATTGGTCCAGGTATCATGGTATGTGTCACTTTTGATCATTATAACTTTTAGATATATGCATCTTACTCCTTTTATTTCTAACAACTGCTTGGATCTTACATTGACCCACTTGACCATTGTTGAAGGGATTTACAGGGTGTCCTAGCAAGCCAGTACCCATAGGTTTTGGTTTGCCACCTGGGGGGTTTCTGAAGAACCATCGTCCGCTCCCATCATATCATCACTTTTTCATCTTACCTACCGCTCATATGTCCCATTCCCCTAGTCCGGGCATTAGGATGATCTGTTTGTGGGGTTGCACCTTATCTCGTGGGAAGAAGGGGCTAAAGGCCCAGAAGGTATAAGCAACTGGTAAAAAATAAAAGCCATAAAAATGAAACCTAGAGATGCCTCGCCCAGGGATCCCCGAGAAGGCAATAAGAGGCCTCTCAGCAAGAAACAAGAGGACCCTAAGAAAAATAACAAAACAAGACCTAGCCAAGAGGATAGGGGGTCTCATCACGAGCCAGCCTATTATGTTCATGGGTACCTAACAGCATGACATTGCCACTATCTGGTTACCATGCCAGGGCAGTGACCTTTGGTTGCATGGCC
>ML787574.1:7518-29176 GCA_009831015.1 Picea engelmannii
TGAGCTTAGGTGGAAGTGGGATCCTGAAATGGCTCGCTGAGACAGCCAAAGAAGCATCCATAGTATTTTCCTCTCTAGGAATATATGAAATGTTGAAGGCTAAGAAGAAATTGTCAATTAGGTCCCACACCTCATACTTGTAAGTCTTAAGCCTAGGGTGATTGGTTTGATAAACATTTTTGACCTGATGAACAATTAGTTTAGTATCTCCAAATACTACTAGCTCTTTAATCCCCATGTCTTTCACAACCCTTACACCCAAAACAAGAGCCTCATACTCTGCCACATTGTTGGTAGCTTCAAATTCTAGTTTATAGGACAAAGGCATGGATTCTTGACAAGGTGACACAAAAACCACTCCGGCACCAGCACCTTCCCTAGAAGAGGCTCCGTCGAAGAACATATTCCACACAAAAGTAGTTGGGGGAGGTATTTGACAGAAATAAATGGGTAGCTTTCTGATTTCAAGAGGAGATTCAGGAGTATCAGTGAGTTTTAACAAACTAGACCCCAAATCAGTGTCGAGTGCAAATATAAGATGATTGGTGGGGTCTGCTTCATCATTGATAATGTAGGCCAACTGAGCCTCTCTATACAGTCTTCTATGCTCCCCTCTGAACACAGGGATGGTAGCATATGTGAGGTCCATTTGCAAGGTTCCCCCAAGTCTTTTTATCCAAAATCTTTACAAGAGCATGCCAAACTTGGGAGGAACATCAGCCACCATGATATCCATGACCACACTTTTCATAGGCAGCTGAAACAAGGTCACCACCAGATCTTTGATGACCCCGAGACATTGCACCCTCCTCGAATCAAAAGAATATAAATCATGATAATCCTTTGTGATTTCTAATCTGAGTTCTTCCATGACAGATTTGGGCATGAGATTATGAGATGCCCCTGAGTCCATCAAACAGTTATGAAGCACCTTATTATGTATGTTTAGTGATGTATAGAAGGGAGGGGATGAACCATCTCTATCTTCTACCATAGGACCTAAGATGACTACTGGATTTTCATCTTGGATATTTACTAAGTCTGTGGAATGGCAAGATGGATCAGAATTCAATAGCTTGGAGAGGGATTTTTTGAAGTCTTCATGATTGAATACCTTTTAAAGGGGCGCAGGGATCCTGATCTCTTCAATTTCATGCTCAAAGTTAAAGGAAGAAGGGGTCTTCAAAATTTCCCTCACTTTTGGGATAGGAATTTTGGCTATCGGTGAGGGGTCCCGAGCTTTCTTTTTTGTATTGTTGTTTGTTTCATCTTTAGTAGGCTTATCTGCTTTGGAAGGATTCTCGGGGATGTCAGGATTCCCTTCTTTCTTCTTAGACCTAAGGTTGTATTTATTGAGACTACTATTAGCCTTCTCTCCTTTACTTAGCTCATTTATTTGGTTGTTCATGAGGGACTCCTCGTATGCAGATTGAGTCAAATGGGGAAATGGGGAGGTGTCTCCAAGACAATGGATTTCAGGATCAAGCTCTTCTTCCTCCCTCTCTTCGTCAACAACAAGGTTATTTTGGAGAGGGGTTTGTATTTTTTCATCATCTCTATCTCTATTCCGAGGCTCTCTTGGAAGTATCTGAGGGGTGTTATTTGGTCTTTTGAAGTTGCCTCTGTTTTTAGCATTTGGGGCATTCTTATAACCTTGTTTCCCTTCAAACTTAATCCTCTCCATTTTTGCAGACAAGGACTTCACCATCTTGGTTAATTCATCCACTTGAGGGTGAGATGCAGAAAAACTAGAGGTTGAGTATTTCGATCTCCCTCTTCCTCTATCTCTGTCAGCTTTGTTCCTAAGTCTTTCAACTGCCAATACATTGGGTTCCACTTCCAGGGATGAATCTTTCATATGAGTCAGGGAAGTAGCTCTTCTCTCTCTAAGAAGGAGACAGAAATTAGGGTCAAAAGCACTAGCATAAGTGATTTTTGCATAGGCTTCTGTAGGATTTATCTCAGCAGGGATCTTACTGTACATTTTATTGAATATTATGGAGAAGTTAGAGACATATTCTCCCTCTTTTCTCTTTAGGGAACCAAAATCTATGATATAATACATAAAGTCTTTTTTATCCCCCCATTGCCTCAAGAAAACATCATCTAGAACCTCAATCCCATCAATAGATCCAAGGATCAATCCCCTAAACCATTTCCTAACCTCACCATCTAGGCTCTGGACAAAGACTCTCATTTAGACATCTTCATTTTCAATATTAAGATTATCTACATAACTGTAGAAGGAAGCAAGGTGCTCTTCAGCCATTATGTCTTCCTCTCCCGTGAACTTGGGCATATAATTTAGGTAATCTCCAGCAGGGAGAGAATTCATGGGTTGAGGTAAGACCAGGGGGGCATATATGGCTGCCACTATGGCATCCATTCTGTTTCTAGGGGGATTGGCATCCTCCATAGGGATAGTAGATGGAGGAGAACTAGGAGGGGATGGAGTTTGAAGAGGAGAAGTTGGAACATAGATTCCCAAAGGAAGAGAAAACAATAGAGGATTCAAAGGAAAGGCTTCAGGGTTTGAGGGGACATAAGTTTCCCTTTCTTCAAAATCAATAACTCTAACAGGAGGAGGGGTGGTAAATCCTGGAGTGGGAAATTATTCTAAGGTCTTGGGTATATACCAAGCTACAACTTCAGGGTAAATGGGAGTGTCACAACTTTCTCCTTCCAAACCAAGGCCAGAAGAGGAGAAAATAGTAGGAAAAATCCCAAAATTTAATGCTTGGGAAACTCCACCAGAAGGTATAATAGGATAATGATGAGAAGATATCAGAGTTTGTACATGAGGACAATGAAAATCATCAGAAATACATGGTTCAATAGTATAAGTACCTTCTTGAGGGTCATTTCCCTTTCTGATAATTTTCTTTGGGTCAGCTTCAGGCGTGGCTAAAAGAAGCTATGGAGTAGACCTCATGTGTCTGCATCTAGAAGCCACAACTGAAACAATGGAGTTTCCAATGGATTCACATCAATGGAGTTTCTAGGTGCACATTTGCAATCTTTAATCTACTATGCGCTGATGCACCTTCAAAACTACTAATATTTGTCATTCAATCCCAGGGAAAATCTTCAATTCATCCTCGACAGTGGTGCTAGAAATGTTAGCACTAGAAGTCACCTCCTGATTACAGGGGAGGTAAGCCCAGTACCCATCAGTGTTTTATATTTAACAGGTTGGTTTTAAAGTGGTCAAATGGGCACAAACTTAGGACAATATCATTTTAACTCAGAAAACTGGACCAACATGCATAAGCAGGTGAGGTCTTGATTCAACTTCATTCAGTAAGTTGTAGTAAAGGTGAGTAGGGGGAAGAACTGATGAGGAGAATGTAAAGGTCTTATATGGACATTCGGTCTTCCAACAACCTAAGGAGGAAAAAATTAAACACAAGATATTCTTGAATTCAAATCTCAAGGAAACTGAAAGGAATTACAACACCACTATAATCAAACTTTCATCATAATATAGTCACAACAATTCATGTGAATCAGTCAATCATGAACTCTTTCAACATTAGAGGGAAACAATAGGGGACATGAGAGATGACTATCATTAAACAAGAAATCTCATATTACAACGCATAACCAGAGAACCAGTAGCTTCATTAAAACTTTACAATACGGGAGCTTTTCTCTACCATCCACCCTAAAAAAATTTCAAAACTGAGTATTTATACTCAAAGAAACTTGCTCCCTTCAGAAGTGCACTCTGGTCATTGCATTCAAGGCTTGGCATCTACATCTTCTTTTTTTAGATTGCACTTGCATTCTTCTGTCAGACGCAAGATCAGATCGGTATGGGCTTCACCAGAAAATCCATGATAGGGGAACTTTCGGCTGACAGTCAGCTCTTCATGGCCAGATTTTCCATGCTTTCCATTTATGTGGTGAAACGAGGTTTCAACCACCTTCCCCACTTTCATTAACTACTTTTATTGGGATCAGGATGAGTCCTGACACGCATGAATGTTCCAGGTGATCTCACAACTCCTTTGAGTCAATTCTGGTACCTCGAGGCCATGCAAATCCTTCTCTGTGACTAACTCGGGCACTTCGATCATTTTTGCAGCTCCTTTTCACTGCCCCATGCGGCCTCGGGCAGTGACCTTGTGCTTATCCATATGAAATCTCGGGATTTCATATTTTGGGACTTTTCACTCCTGTTGATTTCAAATATCCCAACTCTCGAAATCGTGAAATGACCCATCTAGATCAACGGTCGGATTTGCCTTGAATTCGATGTCTAGGATCGGTTCTTTGAACAACTTTAGCCACCCTCTTCTTAATAGGTGCATACTTTTATTTATGGCCCTGCCTTCCATATGACGCTGGGCTGTGATCATGGGCCTAATTCCCAGGTGTTTCAGGATTTTGCGTTTCGTGAAATCACACTTTGTCCCATGATGAAATCTATGAGTTGTGAAATCATGATCGTTTGGATCGAGTGACACGTGTCCCTTTACATCAAATGGCCCAGATCATATCGACATTTCAGGACCTCTAGCCATCGGGTTTCCCGAAATGAATTCCTCCGTAGTTTGGATGCCACGCGTCCCTCTGAAATGGACGACCCAGATCATGTTGGCATTTCAGATTTCGTGAGTCCTCACGACTATGCCATTTGACTGCTCCATTCTGCGAGTCAACTAAATTTTGATCCTACGCCACATGTTCTTCCTGGTACCAACAGCTAGGATTGACCTTCCGATTTTGGACCTCTGTCTGATGCTAAACTCCGTGTAACTTTATGGTCTTGATCACCCACTGACCATCGATCCGCTCTGCCTGATGGATTTCAACCGTTGAAAGATGGTCTTTCTCGCTCGATTTATTTGAGTCCACATAAAACCTCTTCAAGTGTTGTGCTTGGGCTTACGGTTGCAATCTCTTTGAACAGTTACTTGGATAACTGGCTGAGGACTCTGGAAAATAAAAGGATCAATGATAGAGGTAAAGAGAAAGGTGATTGAATTTAGGGAAAATCGAAAGTCTTAGGGCCTATAGTTCTCATTCAAGCTGCTAAGGAAAAATAGGTCTGTCAAAAGAGTGAAGACAAACAATAGAAAACTACAAGCTGAGAGGAAAAATTACGATCGGGTCTACAAAAGGAGGAAAAACAGGAAAAAATTACATACTTAGGTAGAAGCCACAACTCACAAGACTTTGACAAGTTTATGTGCTAACAATATCTTCGACCATAGTTGTTTGCTTGGTTGGTAATTTCTATGTGGTAGGTAGTTCGTATATTATTCTGATTTCTCGCATTTAGGTGACATTCTGACGTTTGATGATTGGAAGCTTCATAGATATGGAACCACTTTGTGTTTTTTAGATTGTATGGAAAATATTGTATGTTATGATCAGTTAGGCATTCACATATGTTACAATATTTTTGGGCTTGTACTCGCGGGACATATGTTGTTTTTGTGCACTCATTTAGGGGATGATTATCTTTTGTGTTCCCATCCCCTGTGCATGTGGTGCACCATATTTCATTCCGTCAGATGGTTATATTTTTGATAGTTTGTTGCAAATTTTCTATCTTTTCCTCAAGTATTTCCATCGTCAAGGAAATCGATGGGATATCGTTGTCTGAATCGACTCACTATGCCTTTTGTAACACGTCTTCATAGTTGGTTATCTTGTATAGGCGTAACAAAGATCTGATTCTTGGCAGTAGCCCAACTACAGACCACTAGACTAGCAGGTTCTAGTCGATTGCCGACGAAATTTGAATTAAGAGATATTTAAATATTTTGTCATATTTTCCTACCAACTCACCTGGTCTTTTCTTGATTTCTTTTAACTTTTGTGCTACTAGATGCGTGATGTCCTAGATTTTAAAGAATGTTAGAAAACTATTCTTTATTTCTTCCTTTGAATGAGTTTGCTTTTCATTATTATCTTCATTATTATTCTTTATGTTAGAAAACTCTGAATTGTGCCATTTTATTATCTTCATTTGTAATATCATCTGCATCCCAAAACTTTTCACATACAAACCAATCACATTTTTGGGTCTTCTTCTCCTTCGTAGATAGGGATATGATTGAATCCGATTTTGAATTTCTTGGTGGGGACACTTGGTTTTCTTGGTTCTTGAGTTATTACTGCTTTTGACTGAGTCGTCGAATTTTCTGTTTAGTTTTTTTCCACGTCTGATGAAGGATGATACTCAAGGAATCATTGTTTCTTCTTGATTATCGAATATGCATCCTCAATTTGGGAATGTTTTTCTTTGTAGTCGACCAACTTCCATTCCACTAGTTGCGTCGCTTCCAGAATATAGTTAATTTCTTCTCTCAAGATTAGATGTGGTAGGGGGGCCGACTTGGTGAGGCCTTTGATTTGAATAATCATACTTTTGACTTCATTTCGTTCAGGCTCGACAATCAATGCATCTCGTAGCTTTCCCAGGTCATCCGTTCTGTACCATAATCTTGTCGATTGGTCATCGATCTTTAGCCTTTGTTGGAGAAATTCTCATATGCTTGGACTGGTTTCTGGTGTGGGAGACATACATAAATCTAGTCCAGATTCTTCATAGTCCATACTTTTCAGTTCGTCGACCGGTTGATGGAGGTTCAATTGTGCGTCGATGTACATGCCGAGTGTCGCTGTGACTGTTGTTGTTCCTAAATCTGGTCAATCTCCATCTGACTCATACTGATCATGCAATCTGACTGGATGACCCTCCCTTGACATCTTTCTATTAGATTTTTTACTATTCCACTGGTTATGAAGCTCTTCTCTTTTTTGTTTCCTTTTATCTCGTTCTATTTTCTAGATATTTGTGGATTTCTTATGCGCTTTCTTTCCTCTCAATGACATTTAGGCTTGGGAAACACTACTTCTTGTTTTAATGACATTCACAATCTCGACTGACCCCCCATTGCCGACCCAACTTACTCTAAGTCGGGAGCGTTGGCCATGTTTATTTCTTCAAGAAGTAATCCTAGGATTTTCTTGTATATTTTCACTTTGCGTCCAGAAATGCTTCCCACCTTTCATCTCTTTCTTGGAAGTTCCTATTTGGTAATGGTGTGCCTAATATTGGTCGGTATTCGACAATATCACCAACTCCATTTTAGAGAATAAATTTTTGAAGAAGTGTTGGAACCATGCAAAAAATATGTCATGCAATTCAATGTAGAATTTCTCTTTTATTTTGCCTGGGGACGTCCGATATTCAACGAATTGTTCTGAAATATAATCTTTAATAATTCGTTCAAGTAGTCGTGCAGGCTCGTTCTTCCTTCGTTCATCAACTTCAGGCCGAAGTCCTCGTCGGGTGTCAATCTATGCATCACTTGATCTGCTGATGTGATGAAAAAATGCTTCTGGGATAGCTTCAAGAAATCTTTCGTGCATCTCTGAAAAGAACCGCGACCTTGCTTAGGCTAGTGAGGGGTTATTCCTTCTTGCATAGTTTTTGATGTAGTTATCGATTTTTCACTCCCACCACTCACGTATGTCTTGTGGAGTTATCATTTATGTATACTTCTACATGCCCAAGTTTAGTACTACCGACAACAGAACCAATGTTGTAATCTAAGGGAAAGTAGAGAGTGTTACTAGTAGAACCTTACATAGCCATCATATAGATACATGCATACACATAGACATATAGATATATATGTATGTAAGTAATGATATCCCAAAGAAGATTCATTTTATTATATGATTGACAATACAACACAATTACATATATCCTCTCCCATGAATTTGTTTGAGATATCATGTGATTATCTATTTATACCTCTAACAGGAAGTTGTAATTGCTTAACTTTGTGGGTCGGTCATTTAACAGAGACTCTGACCAACTTCTACTTCTAACTATGCCATTCGATCGACAAGTTCTAAGTCGACCGTCAGGTCTAGTCGATAGGGTCGACTAGCCCCTACAACACTCCATGAATCTTCATATGCAGAAAACGTCTTGGCTGAGTGAGCAGGTCACTAATGTATAGGATTTATATTATCACTTCTTAAGTGATTAGGTCTTTTGTAGTCACCTATCCTTGCATGATGTCTTCCTTCTTCATCATGTATTAAACCTAAACCATTCTTCACTTTTATCTGAAATTGATTTAGGATTTGCATCATCTGAACATTTATTTGATTTTCTTCCTCTCGGGCTCTTATTATATTCTAATTTTCATATCTATATATCTACACTTCCATTCTCAAACTTCACATAATCTCTACCAATTTTGTTGGTTCCATTGTGCTCTCCTGTCCATTAGATTATGTCTCTACATTACCAACACTAATATTTTTTCCTTTGGATTATATTTCATGACTAAAGGCTCCTTATTTATCTTCCATGACTCTAATATGCAATATTGATCTTGGACTATTATGCTTATACTCTTAATTCTGAAAAATGTGCAATCAACCATTTTGTTAGAGTTATGCATATTATAGAAAACTCTTGTCAATTAATTCTACATGCACTCACTATGTAGGATCTGCGACTAGGGTTTCCCTAGCCGCAACCCCTTCCACATAGTTTCTTCATGGCTTCCTCCCTACTGCTGGTGTCCCCATGGAATGTGGCTTCAACCCCCTGGATGAACGATACATGTATTCGTTGGTGCCCAACCACTCGTCGGTTTGGATATGCTTTGGTCAACCGCCTACTTGCGCCGCCTGTGGTCTGGACCCCGAGGATGCTTGTTTTCTCGTTTGGTTTTTCTCTGGTGCGTCAGCGAGCGAGGCCTATGGACTGTATGTTGTTTGGATCTCCCTTCGCTGGTTCATGGGGCGGTTAGGGTTTCCTTAGCCGACTCCTTTCTGCTCTAGTTTTGGCTGACGATAGATGCGTTTTGTTTGGCTTCACCTCTCTGTCTTCTTCTTGATCTGATTTGGGGTTTCCCCGGAGGCTCTCTCTCTGAGGTTTGTTGGCCAGGTGCTGGGTCTTTGGACCTGGGATCTGATGCTTTTCATATCGGTTGCTGGGTTTTCTGCTTCTTTATGGAGGTTGGGTCAAATCTTTGAAGTCCACTATTTGGAGTGCAGTGCTTCCGCACTTTGAGGTCCATCTTCGGGCATGCGACATATGAACTATTTTCCTATAGATACAGGGTTTTCCCAGTCTATTTTGACGTGTTTGTAACTATGTTTAGTGGCTTATTATCTAGATCTGGGCCCTCTCGGGCCTCTTTTATTTCTGTTTCTTTCCCATGTCTAGGGTTCTGCTTCAGGCACTTGTTAAATGCAATTTTCTCTACGTAGTTTCCTTTTTAGTAACTATATACTTGTATATTTCCCTATATCCATTATATACCTGCGAATGTAATTTTGTACCTCTTTAATGAAACTACGAATTTTTTCTATGGAAAAAGAAAAATTAATTCTACATGTTCTTTTTGTTTTCTCAGTTCATGAAGAATTATATCTCCATTCTCCAAATTCTAGTATTTCTAAGTTTTTCTCCTCTAAATTATCTTTACAATGACTATCCCCATGCCTCAATCTAATCTTTGAGTTGAAAGTTATGGCCTCCTGAAAAACAAGCCATTTTCACCCTTTTTTGCAATTTCCCAGGCTTAGAATTTTTTGAAACATTGGTCATATGTTTCACATGTGGCATATTCTAACTTGGAAACTATATATGTGGCACCACGTTCCACATGGAAACTTGAGGGACTGCCTTGCCACTCCTCCATCCAGTCTATCCCTGCCTCAGACATCCAGAATCTGGACTTTCAAATTAACTAGCTTGAAAACTATCCCAACATCCAGATTGGTCAAGGTTTTGTCCGCAAGGTTCCCCCATTAGGTTCCAACCTTCTTCAAAAATCTAGATATCTTTCCATTTGGTCTTTTCAAAACTTTGAATATCAATCCATCCACCTTTTTTGAAAAATTTTGGATCTCTGAATTTTCAGATAGACACCGTTCCACATGAAAATTTTCATCGTAACGTCCACTACTAAGGTTGTTCCATGTGACCACCACCATATCACAATACTATCCAAAAACCTAGATAGGAAAGGTTCCATTATATCATAGTTCTCGCATCTAGAACTGGGTTTCCAATAAAAGGTCACTTAAAATTATTCTTGGATCTTCAGATTGAGGGTTCCACCAGATGGTTTTGTATCTATCATCTGGATTTAAAAAAAAAAAAACTTAAAAGAAATCATAGATTTCCAGATAGTTGGATGGTCTTCCTTAATGATGTGGGTGCCACCTATACCTAATTGTTACACGACACCACTTCATTCATCCACCTCTATTGACATGCCTCCAATGGCATACTTCCACTTGGCACTCAACCATATGATGCGAGGATGAGTGGGTCTCATCCCATGCCTTTTACCCCATGAACGTAAATTGTGCATATGCTATATTAGATAGTGGATAATATCCTAGATCAGTGGATCCCAACAAAGTCATGCTTAAATATGTGTGACCATTAACGAGATTACAAAATCCTGAAAGTTATAACAATTGCAATTTAGCTGATGTAATGACTCGGATCAAAATTGGGCTTGAATATGCACACTCCTTAACCATGTAACTTCCTCCCAATATCTAAAGGTTGAGGGCAATGAGATCTGATGGATCTTAAATTCAGGCTTAAAGGTGCTAGATTGATAACATTGTTTCTTTGTTTGATTTCTCTATGGAATGGCACTTGTCCTCTCTACATGCCATCCTTCACCTAATAGCTCCACGTCATATTTAGATGCCCACATAGTTTTTTTTTTCATA
Source organism: Picea engelmannii (assembly GCA_009831015.1). NCBI lineage: Eukaryota > Viridiplantae > Streptophyta > Pinopsida > Pinales > Pinaceae > Picea > Picea engelmannii. The sequence goes on from ML787574.1 coordinate 18,259, forward strand.
TGTGGCATTAATGACAGTTCACCTTGCTAGCATGTCATGCAGACATGGCATCCAAAATCTATCCTTTTAGAAAAAACCCATTTGAGAAATATTTTTGGATTTCCAGATTTATGGATGGTCCTAGTTATGCCATCCAACATCCCTCAAAACTCCAGATATCCTCCATCCATAGTTTTTCAAAACTATGGATATCCTTCCATATGGAATCAAGTCTTTTTTGAAAATCCCCTTTTTGAAAATTTCCACATTTTTTTATCCCGACCTACCACCCCTATTGTGGTGTCTTCCATCATGAACTATCATTGTGATATTGGCACGTTTTCCACCATGTCAACCTTCCATGTGGATCCACTTCATCCAACATGTGGATTCCACGTCCTCATGACATCAATGTAAGGAAAATATTGAAATCTTCCCATATTTTCCAAATTCACAAAAAAATCTGATTTTCATGAAACAATTTTGGTCGCCAAGGTTCCTACCAACTTGAACTCTATGCAGAGGCTAATATTTCAACTTTTAAGTCATCCCATATGACCCAAGTGTTGTAAACCACACTCTAGTACCCATCTGTAATGAACCTCGTTACCAACAAACCTGAATGTTTGCTCGAATTTCAATTTCAAACATACTTGCATCCTAGGTACCTGTAAAATTTTCCTTCTTGGGATAATTTCAAATTTTCAAATACCATTTCATGAATAAACAAGCTTGATAATGCACATGTGGTAACAAGAAACATGCATGAATGAAAAATGAATATTTAACATGCCATGCACAACAATTAACAACAAGAAGCATATCATAACTCGTCATGGAGATAATTTAAATGCAATGGAAATAATATAAACATAGAGAAACATAGAGAGAGATTGTCTTTTAAATAATCAATCCATCAACTAGTTGTAGATGTCAGACGTTCTACCCAACCTTAGAAACTATTTTTATAACTCTCAACCATCCTCGAGCCAAGGCTATGAATCCATAAGGACAGGTCCCAGGTTGAATCCAGATATCACAACCAGTCATCTATCAAACTCTCATAATTTCTAAACCACACAACAATCCTAATTATCATCTCTCTTTCCTCATAAATCTTGTCCTTGTCCTTCTTCCAACCAACAATGTATTTTATTATTAGTATCAAAGTATTACATTTCCTAGGCTCTGTAGCCTTTTAATTTTTCGGGCACTCCGATCTTTCATCAATAAAAAAAATACATTATTAATGTGGGGACTCAAAACTGGGGTATTACAATTGAGGTTTTATACATCAAATCATTTGAATTTGTACATGATATACCAACATAGTTACCAAGTTGACAAGAATCCTTAAGAATTCTCATTTTTAGAGGATACATTTAGTGGTTATTTTTACCTCCATTTCGAAAAGTAGTGTTACGAGTGGTACCTTTTTTTTAAGGTTAAAAGTATGATCATTTGCAACCATGATTCATACCATTACTAAAAAACCTTAAAAAAACCCTCGAATAAAAAATTAATGCTACTAGTAGCATTATTTTTTTCAGGGTTAAAATTGCAATTTGTTTGAAACAATATCCTTAACAATAGGTACTATTCAGACGAGAATATTAACATCATCACCCCATCCTTACCCATCACTCACACCCACTCATGTAATCCTTTAAGACAATGGGCTACCCAACTATTATATAACTATGTTTGCACTTATCTCAAAACTAAAATGATTGTTATGTGTTTTATCATAAACATGATCAAAGTTTATAATTATTTGAAAACCCTTGTAATTTGATTTAGTAAGTTTTGGTTTGTATTTTTTTATAAATTATTGCATGTGTAGTGCGTTTTATGTGTGTAATTCATTGTGTCCTCAATATGGATTTGATAAGTGACATCTAAAAAAATATTAATAAAAAAAATGTCCACATTTAAAGAATAATTTTATATCAACTTTAAGTGTGTGTAAAGTAATAGAAAGTTAAAAATTCTTATTCATGTGATACATTCTTTTTACGCCCCAGTAAGAAGTATATGTGTAATTCATTTAGTGCATATTTCAATGTCCATATAAAGTAATTGAAAGTAAAAAAATTCTTATGGTTAAAATATTTCAATGATGTGTAATTCGTTCCATGCTCAACATGGAGTTAACACATCGCACACACACACACAATGAATTAGAATCAATGGAATTCCATAATAACTCTGGATGTATCATGCTACAAGAGGTGCAAACTTTTTTTAGATTGAAAAACATGAGTAAAGGTTTGCAACTCATTAAAACATTTTAAACTGTGTCCCTCATATCATATGAGGGAGATGAATAATTATTATTATTGGAATGAAAGTGGAATGAAAGTGTGGGAAACCCTTCGAGTACTTTTCAAATTTAGTGTATAAAACTTTTTTTAGAGTGAAAAACATGAGAAAATGTTTGCAACTCATTAAAACATTTTGAAGTGTATCCCTCATATGAAGTAGATGAATAATTATTATTATTATTATTATTGTTTTTTCCCATGGAATAAAAGTGCGAGAAACCCTTCAAGTATTTCCTCACATTTCGTGGATAATACATGAGGTAAACCATTAACATTAACTCTGATTGACTCTGAATAAAAGCGTACAACCACAAAAGGGTGGAACCGGGGTGGAACCGAAGGAAGGCTTTGTCTGCCACGTAATTCCTTCTTTCATCTCTGACAACCGATTCTCACGGCCCTTACTTTCTAGAGTTCGTCGTGTTACCGAATCCACATATTTTAACAATTTTCAAATGATCTCAGACCGCCGAATATTTTGTCATGGGTATTATTGCTCGAGAATATCATGACATAGGAGAATACCCTGCAATCACTCTCATCCTGAGAGAATATCGTCCAAACTTCCTGGTCATGTGCCGGTTATCAGTGGTCCCAAAGCAAAAGCAACCTTAAACCAATGGGAGAATCAAAATAGAAAGGACAACACCCATTTTCATCCGCTTACAGCGGACACCATAATTGAGATGCTCCTCAGCTGTAGTGCACAGCTTACTAACATAACAGAATCTAATATGGATTTATGATTATCTAGTTGAGAGGAGGGTATGAGACAGATGTGCAACTTGTTAATGTTTAATATGGAGTTTAACGTTTTCAAAAATATTAATAAAAAAATATTTCAATATCTCCTTGAATAAAGTATTTTTATATCAAAACTTTTATATAGAGAGAGTAATGGAAAGTAAAGAAATTTTTATTTTGAGTATGCATAGGTTTATACAGTTAGTTAGTAAAATGTTGGCAAAAACTTTTGGATGAAAAAACTACACAGTTTTAATGTAGAAATTTTATTTTTCCTACTTTTATATAAAGAGAATAATGGAAAGTAAAGAAATTCTTATTTTGACTATGCATAGGTTTATACAGTTAGTTAGTCATAATGTTGGAAAAAAATTTTGGATAAAAAATCTACACAAAGTTTTAATGTAGAAATTTTTAATTTTCCTATAAAAACTTGATGTGTAACATTTAAAAAACTATTAATAACCAAAAACATTAATGCAGGCTGTAAATAAAATATTTCAAGGTCAACCATAATTAAAATATTTCAGTATCTACTTTATGAGGGATATGTTAAATTCATTTTTTGCTCAATATGGTGTCTAGAGGTGTGTGTAACTTTGGATCTAAAATGTGTAGATAGGTATCAAGTCTATTGAGATGTGCACCAACATGTGTAATTCCTCCACTGCTTAATGTGGAGTTGACACTTGATATGTATAAGTGTTTCATGTTCAACACCCAATGCCCAATGCCCAATTTCACTATGAAACTCATGAGAATTAGTTCTTATTAGTCAAAATAGGGAGATACTTTTGATCTTCAAGATTAGGGTTAACCACCTTCTTATAATATCTTAAATTTGTTTTATCATCTAATTCTTTATTTCACCATAGATTCTCCTTAAATTGATCATGTACAATATTTTTAATATCATCCATATTCTCCAGAATAACTTCTTCTTTTATTCTCTAATGATTTAGCCAAGACATGGCATCATTATGTCATCCCTACTTGAGGCGTTGGTGATTTTGGGTACATTATAAAGCGATTTTAGGGAGCCTCTTGTTAGTCATGTTGTTTATCTTGTTCTTTTACACTAAGTACCTAATCATAGCTATGCTCTCAATGGGTTAAAGGCTTGCTTCTATGAGGATGATGAGATAGATTGTATAGTCTTTATTTTTGAGATTATAAGTCATAAAATTCTTTTGTATATGCTCTATATTTCTCCAAGATTATCGAGAGATACTGCATCCCAAAACTTCACATACATATAAGATAACAAGAATGAAAAGAGACTCAAAGAGGATTTTTTTCTTATCCATAGCTAAAGGTCTATTAATTTACAATTATTTTCAAACCCATAATAAGTTTTCCACCCTCCATTTATCTTTTTATCAATGCTATAGTTCCAAAATAGTTCCAAATTGATCTTATGATAAATATCAATTCCACGATACTTATACAACGACATTTCTTCCAAGATATTGTTGTCACATACAAAAGTATCATAGGTGATGTTGTTGCATTTAATGATCATAACCTTCATTTTGTTAGTGTTCAAAGTCATACATGTACTAGAGAAGAAGTCCTTGAGGACCCTAAGTTGCTTACTAAGGTTGTAGGTATTCCTTTCCATAAGAACAATATCATCGACATAGAGAAGAAGGGCGATTACCATACTAGCAAGAGTTGGTCCAACACAACCTACAACTTCCAAACAATCTTATAACTTGTCAATATAAATTCCAAAAAGGGTATGGGATAAGGGTCAACTTTGATTGATTCATATATTCAAGTTAATTTCTTATGACCAACCCTTAGTTCTCCTAAACTTTGAAATAACATCCTCATACAACCTTATTGTAGTATCTCTCAGCTCAAAGGGAACTTTTATATTTTTTAACATATTCCAAAGGTTGGTTGTAGGAACAGTGTCAAAATCTTTTCCAAAGTCATCGAAACAACAAAGGAGATCAATTTTATTGTTGCGACACTCCTCTACAATTATCCTAAGTGTGATAAGGTGGTCCACAATTGAATGATAACCTTTAAAATCAGCCTTTACCTTTAGCTCTTTTTCAGTGGCTTTCTATCCATATTCTTCTCTTCTTTTTCAAAATACTTCCATATAGCTTGGCTAAAAATGGGATTATCATAATGGTCCTATAATTAGTGTGATTGTTTTTATCCGCACTTTTAAAAATAGGTACAATGAGGCTTTGAATCTAAGGTTTAGGGAAGCCTTTCTTAGCTCCTAAATTGAAGAGCTTGTGAATGTGAGGGATGAAAATAGGGCCTCTTATTTTTAATATTTTATCTTGGTATCCATTGATGTCCTTAGTTTTCTCGATTGCAAGTTGATTATGCCCAAACTTTATGTCTTTCATAAAAAAAAAAGGTTAACTTTGGCTCTATCATGCATGGAGAGGGATCAAGTTCCTTGAGGTGAAAACATTTTTTAGATGGAAAACACTTGAGGAAAGGTTTGCACCTCAAGGTATTTGATCCCTCTTAGCACATTATAGATATGGAGTTAAGATGGATCTTTTTTATACAAGGTAAGGGAATAAGTGTGGTATATGATGTAAGCATTGATGTCCCTGTCATCCTTAACTTGCACCAACATAGTTAATGAGACCAATTTAGCTCGAATGCTTGTTGATATAGCTTGCACCAACATAGTTAATGAGACCAATTTAGTTAGAATGCTTGTTAATAAAATAATATAATGTCATATTCAACATGTTTATCCCCAAAGATTTATTCATCTCATCAACATATCCATTATTCAAAAATGCCTAATGCAAATGACACGGTAGTATATGGAAGGATTCACCCAAAATAAAGGATTCCAGGGTGAGAGTTCTGGAGAGGTAATTGACAAATACAGACAGTCTTTTACACCCATTGATAAATAGTAATACTGAAGTTTGAATATTTATCGTATTTAGTTTAAATTGCATATTGAAGAAAACATCCATCCAACTCCTCCCTATAGCAAGACCACGGTCGAACCGACAAACGAAAAGAAACGGCGGAATCACCGTCGATGATTTGGAAGTCAAATGAAGTGTTGTGTTAGGATTTCAGTGAAACGTGTTAAACATAGAACAGTTAGTCAAATATTTATTTTAGCATTATTTTTAAATTAGTAGTGGGTTTTTTTTGGTATTTTTTCTGTTTGATTTTTCTTGAAATTCAGTAATGAATGATTGGATGTACAAATTTGAGTGGTTAAATTTATATAATCAGAGTGTTTCAAGGATTTTTCAACAACCTAAATCAATTGAATCTATTTATATATTCAGAAAAACAATTTAAACAACAGAAAATAGAAATTTTATTCAAATTTACATTCCATAATTCCTACTTGATGCCATACATTTTCGGAATGAAAAAAAAAAATGAAAAAAAAAGTTAAAAACATAAGATATGAAAATTTTCATGTCATCATTAATTAAAATCTGATTATATAAATTTTTCCAAATTAGAACTTATTTTTAAATACATAAATTAGCTCAGCGCGCTGCTGGCAAACATCCTATTTAATGGACATCTATTATAGACATGTCAAAGTTTTGTTTGTCGGCGTCGACTACTCAGTGACATGGCGGCTCCGGAGATGAAAATTATTCTGTCTGCCCTCTTGCTGGCCATTCCCGAGAAGGCAGCCAGCGGGCTGGGAAAGTTGGCCTTCATCTGGGCCACCGTCGTCCTCCTCGGAGCCTTCTCAGAAACTTTAGAAACTGTAGAGTTCTGGATCATCACTATAATATTGTTGACAGAAGGGGCTCGCATCCTAATCAGAAGCCAAGAGGACGAGTGGCAGCGTGGGACAATGCTGTTATCCATGCCTACTCTCAGACACGAAGCTAAACTGCTAATTCGGAGTTTCTGCTGGCTGCCATTGTTGTCGGCTTCGACATGCGTCGTCCTGTCTGTCTATCGGCTAGCAAGGCGGCACTACGGCGTAGATTCAGGTAGCTATACCAAGAATCTGAAACCGGCTCTCTATATTTTCTACTGTCTGTCCTTGGCCGAATCGCTTCTGTTTCTGGTCGAGAAGGCCTACTGGCAGTGGAAGATTATTGCAGAGAAATTGCTCACGCAGGTGAAGGATGAATATGGCTTCGCCGATTCTGAGCTAGACACCGTCCGACATTTTTTCTATGATACATATTCGCGGTGCGTCAGTGGTAGCGTTTTCGACGGTTTGAAGATGAAAATAGTGTCATACAGCGTGGAGTTGCTGCAGTCGAGCAGTAGCGATGGACAGCTCACGGGCGCTCGAGTACTGTCCGCGCTTGCAAACAATTATCAGTTTGAAGAAGAGACTTTGAGGGAAATCGGAACCACGAGAGACGCGGTGGAGAGGCTGATCGAGATGCTGAATTGGAGGAACCCTCACGAGCAGGAGATTCGAAGAACAGCTGCTCAGATCATCTCCAGATTGGTCACAAATAACAGGAATTGCATTCGACTGACGGCCATCGCTGGGTCCATGGAATCCATAGCCTCGTTGCTTTACTCTACAATCGACTAAAATCAGCCGGATGGCGCCCTTGTTTTGCTGGGGCTGACCATACTTCAAAGGTTGGCAGAAGGCCGCTCCAATTGTGCTAAAATCAGAAGAAGCCGAGGGCTACTTCCCAAAATTATCGCTCTCACCAAAACGCGCATAATCCAAAATGATGCTCTGCAGCTCGTGGCAACGCTGGCAACAACTACAGGTTCGACAGGGAAGGCCTTAAGGAAAGGGATGTCGGAGATAGTCTTCGCTATAAGCAATCTCAGGGACGTTCTTGAGTACAAAGAAATATCGATGCATCCTCAGCAAATCCTGGCGATCGACACGCTGACAAGTCTTGCTCGCGAACAGGATTGCCGTAAGAACATCGGCGGTACTGGCGGAGTTCTGAGTAATCTCTTCTCTCTTTTCTTCAATCAGAACGTTCAAGCAAATCTCGTCAGTAAGGCAGGAGAAGCCTTGGGTTTTCTTTCACTCGAGAGCAAACCCAACTGTGAAATAATGATGAGCATTAAGCTGGGCTATCGCCCGAATTTAGTCGCAAGGCTGATCTCCGTGCTGAACAACCTGGTGCAGGATATTCATGTATTGAGAATTCTTCGGAATCTGCGTGCATACGCAAAGGCAGATTACGTTGAATTGAGGGAAATCACTGCAACTGCAGCGCAGGTTAAATATTGTATTCAATCCTTAACCGTTCGTTTGAAACTTAAAGTCTTGCAGTGCAGTTCGATCTCAAAACAATTCCATCTGATCGATTAATTTCTTTGTAATATTTTTTCAGGTTCTCGAGTTTGTGATGGAGAGATCAGGCAAGCATCAGGAAGCAGCCATAGGACTGGCTGCTCAGATCTTCAAGTTTATGACAAGATCTGATTTCGATCGGGTGTTCGAAGATCATTTGACTGGCCTAACAAAGAATTTGTTGATTTGGAGACTTGTGGAGGTTTTCCAGAGTCAGCCGCGTCCATCAAGGGAGGTTCCGAGTATCAGGAGATTCAGCATCGAGCTTCTGATCAATATTATGATTATCGACAGAAGCGCAATAGAAGTGACATCAGAAGTGCACAAGGCTTTGGAGGGAGTGATAGAGACGACGTCTGAGTTAGAGAGTTATAGTACCTTCTCAGGCAGCGTGGGGTTGAGCAGGCACCATATGCCCATCCGATCCCTCGCACAGTCTGCCATCGTATTGCTTCGTAATTAAATTCTGCCATGGTATCGCTTCGTAATTAAAGCACATATGTCAAAATATGAGGCTAGTCCGGATTGCATAATAGAAAGAGATATGTATGAATGTAATAAAATGTTTGGTATTATTAGTAACTGTTGTAGGCATAGAGGGATTATAGCCATAGATAAATTATTGACTTCGTATTAGTTTGTCCTTCCATCACATATATTTCCATATAATCTATTATTGGAACTAGGGAACTGAAAAGATGGATTTTTATATAGTAAAAAGTATTATATTTGTCATGATCTGATTGAACAAGGGATTGGAGGTCTTATTGCCGACTTTTCTATTCCCAATGTGATATATGTTGGCATATCCAAAGTATTTGATCTTAAATGGTCTTTTTGAATCATATATTTTCTTATGCAATGGTGAAGGTGTATTAATGCTAGCATTAGTTCTAATGTTTGGTTTAACATTTTCTGCTAGCTAAATTTATGACAATGTTTGATATGCTGTCATATCCAAAGTTTGGGCTTCGAATACCTTCTCCAGTGTTGGAACTTTTGTTACATAAATTATAAAAAAAAAATTGGGATTCTACGTCAGGGAGCTGCTACATTGCATTCTTTTTTTAAATGTGTACAGAGCATTTCTGACATACTTTTTACCTAACAGGCTTGGGAGCATTGAATGTTTACTTAGCAGGTTCGTTACAAAACATTTTCCTTCATTTTTTATTTATTTATATGCTTCAACTACATTGCTGCTTCAGTGGTTCATGCTTGTTTTTTATGCATTCTCCACTGATTTCTTATTTGGTTGTTGTTGTTGTTATTGTTTACTTGTTGGTGTTGTTGTAGTTTTCACGTTTGGGGGTGTGCAACCACGATTGGAACTGCGTCATTCTTGGTGTACTGGTCGTTGCTTGCTTCTTTGTTCATTGTGTGTTGCTTATTGTTGTTTGATTCGAGTTTGCATTTCTGACATACTTTTTACCTAACAGGCTTGGCAGCATTGAATGTTTACTCAACAGGCTTTCTACACTACATTTTCTTCTTTTTTTATTTATTTATATGCTTCAGCGACATTGCTGGTTCAGTGGTTGATGCTTGTTTTTTTCCATCTCCACTGATTTATTATTTGGTTGTTGTTGTTGTTATTGTTTTCTTGTTGGTGTTGTTGCAGTTTGCACATTTGGGGTTGTGCAACCTCGATTGGAACTGCGTCATTCCTGGTGGATTGGTTGTTGCTTTCTTTTTTGTTTGTTGTGTGTTGTTTATTGTTGTTTGGTTCGAGTTTGCAGGGTTCGGCTCCTACGACTGTAGTTGGGCCTCTTGGTGCTTCTTGACTGGGTTGTTATTTGTTGCTTGTTCTTGTTTGCCTAGGGTTTGCAATGTTGGGATGTTGCATCCGCGGTTGGATCTGTTCTTACATTCTTTTGCAGTGGACTCTCCATACAATACTATTGAGATAAAATAACATAGAAACAAATTTGCAGTCGATGTAAATTGCAACTCTTACGGGTTGAACTAGAGTTTGTCGGCCTCAAATTATATTTCATTCTTGGCGATGTTTTTTTCCATGGTTTATGTTTTACTATGGTTTCATAGTTATGAGAGTAAGTTTTGCTATGAGAGCGATATAGTTGTTCTTTCCCTTTTTTTCCCCTCTTGTAAACTGCGTTTCTGGTTCTATAGTTTCTCGTGTTTCTGTGGCCGTTCCGACCAGCCATCGTTCGGTTGCATACTTAGCCAGTTTTGTGGATGCGACTTCGTGGATAGGTGTTATCGAACTATGACAACTTGTTTTTGGTGTGTACATCTTGCACCCAGAACTTTCGTGTTCTACAATTTGACCCCGCGCTCCTCGAACTCGCAACCGTGCCTCTTCCTGTGATGAGTTTGTCTATCGTACCTACATTTCCATAATTAGTCCATTTTTCAAAGTTTGGCGTGTTGATGCCTTTCCGGGTTCAGAAAATTTAAAAGCATTTGTTGCTCCCCTCCATCCCAGCTACCTTCCGTCATTGCCAATAGACATTAATTATGCTTTGAGAAGTCATAACCGACTAGACAGGTTCGAAAAGATTGGCTTTAATAAGTGGAAATCTTGAGGACATATCCCATTAAAATGAATAGACAGACGAATATTATGGGATCTAGTAATTTCTTTTGCCTG
>ML787574.1:35688-47954 GCA_009831015.1 Picea engelmannii
TATGTGTCTGTTCAGTATATTATTATTAATTCTGGCCGACTTCTTCTCTTGGAGGCTAATAGCCTAATATAAATTTTCTTCTTGAGCCGACAAGGCTTCTAGGGTTATTAGCCAACTCATTAGGGTTTCTCTTTCTTTCTGGAATCTTCTATTCTCGTCAGGTTCACATATGGGGGTAAATACCTCCCATAGCTACCATAATATTAACACTTATGTGGCGGCGACCCTATACTTAAATAAATAAATTGGAGGACCTGTCCTGCTTTCAGTCTTCGGGTACTGTAAATAGAATGAATTAACGACTTACAACAAGGCAACTCAAGTATTGGCATAATGTTTTTGTTCAATATCTTGCATATATTGCAACTTCTTCTATTTGATAATATCCATGCATACATAGTAATATGAGTACTATTGGAGTAAATATAAAAAATTCCTCTTGGGAAAAAGTTAGGCAATTATTTGTCCGCCGGGTCCCGTGTTTGAGGTATTGAAAAAAAAATGTTCCCTGTTCCGTCATTTACATTTTGCACGCAAAGAGTTTACATGATCTGCAATTTATTCTTTAACTATTCATAACTCACCAAGGGTTGGAAAATCTTGGCATTAATAAAGGAATGGACGAAGTTGCCTTGCTTAGTTAAATCACACCAAATTTTGATTACATTTAATTTAATTTAGATATTAATGTTTATGGAGAGTTGATGTTTGCTTATGTCGTTGCAAGGAATACAAGATGAATAGATGATAAGAAATTTATCTCGTTGAAACCACAATGCAAATTCATGTTTCTTGTTGTGTTATATACATCTTGCAGTCAAAACTTTCATGGTTTCAACAAAATTTGCGAACCAAAGAGCATCCTGGAAATTGAGAAATCATTTGCATTTGAAACATAAACAATCCATTAATATATATTAGTATGAATACTATTCAAATAAATATCAAAACTTTTTCCATTAATACATATTAGTATGAATACTATTGAAACATATATCAAACCTTTCTCTTGGCCAATACTTAGCTAATTATTTGGCCACCAGGCCCCAGGTTGGCAGTATCCAACACATATGTCCCCTATTCCGTCATATACATGTTGTAGCCAAAGAAGTTCAGTGATCTGCAGTTTATGCTTTTACTAGTGAGAACCCACTAGGAATTCGAAAACATTGTCATTAATAAACATTGTTACACGTCTTTTGGAGAGACCTTGTCTTCTTCCCGTGTATTATCCATTTCTAGTTATATACTTAGTCGCCTTTCTATGATCGTCGGTTCCAACGTCGACGTTTTGACATATCTTTATATTCATCTATATCCTTGCATGATGAATCCGACTGACCGTTGTTTCTTTTCATATTTAGTCAATTTTATGCACGTGGTTGCTGGGTTGGCACTTTCGAACCATGCTACTTCTTGTTCCATGAGATACATTTTCCACTAAAAATGTTCGTGCTCTACAATTCCACCGCGGAATCCTCCTTCTTTTTTCCCTTTTTTTATTCCCATGTATTATGAGACTATAAAGTATGGACATGAGATTTTATAGATCATGTCCGGCTTCCGCATTCCATACATAGCCACTTTTTGGATCGCAGGTTCTCGGGCGGGCGGGCAGGCTAAAAATTGGGCATCCATTGTTCCGTTCCCTACAAATAGCACCTAGAATTCCACCATATACAAATTAACAAGTGGACCTGCGGGCTGCTCGACTCAACATTTCACTTCTATTGTTCTATGTCCTCCAAACAACGGTCGCAGTTACGTGATATAGAAATTGATAGACAGACTCCAGGGTTGGCGAGGTCAAGATTGCCATTGTTTACAGATGGAAATCCATGTCAACTATCTAACAGTATCTAGAAACATTATTCTCAATACTAAATTAGCTCTTACTAGGGACAACTGGACACATTGGTATGAAATAGTTGGCATCACACCCTCCACAATATACAAATTGACTACCGGATTCTGACATCGTCCGCTCTTCTGTGTCACAGATTATGCTTTGAAATGTTCCGAGAGATAAAATTTGAATGTCAGGGCCACGTATCTTCTGGAGAGACCTTGTCTTCTTCCCTTGAATCATCTCTTTCTAGTTATATACTTAGTCTCCTTTCTATGATCGTGGGTTCCAACATTGGTGTGTTGACATATCTTTATCTCCATCTATATCCTCACATGATGAATCCAACCGACCATTATTCCTTTTCATATCTAGTCAATTTTATACCCGCAGTTGTCGGGTTGGTGCTTTCGAACTATGTTGCTTCTTGTTTTGTGAGAGACATTTTCCACTCAAAATTTCTGTGATCTACAATTCCATCATGGACTCCTTCGTCCTTTTTCCCTTGTTTCCTTCACATGTATTATGGGACTATAAAGTATGGACATGAGATTTTATAGAGCATGTACAGATTCTGCATTCCATACGTAGCCACTTTTTGGATCGCGGGTTCTCAGGCAGACAGACTCAAAATTGGGCCTCCATTGTTTTGTGCCCTACAAATAGCACCCAAAATTTCACGATATACAAATTGACAAGCGGACCTACATGCTGGGTAGCTCAACATTTCACTTCTATTGTTCTGTGTCCTCCAAACCGCGCTCGCAGTTCTGCGACATACAAATTCACAGACAGACTCCAGGGTTGGCGGGGTCGATATTTCCATTGTTTATAGATGGTAATCCCTATCAACTATCTAACATTATCTGAAAACATTATTTCCAATAATAAATTAGCTCTTACTAGTGACAACTGGACATACTGGTACAAAACAGTTGGCATCACATCCTCTGCAATATACAAATTGACTACCGGATTCTGACATCGTCTGCTCTTTCGTGTTACAGATTATGCATTCAAATGTTCTGAGAGATACAATTTAAACGCCAAGGCCTCGCGTCTTCTACAGAGACCTTGTCAACCTATTTTGGATCCTCCCGTTGTCGGGTTCATGAAATGTCCAATTCTTGGAAACTATTTCGGGTTGTCGTTTTCGAACTCTGCTAGTTCTTGTTCCGTAATATACATCTTGCACTCAAAATTTCCTCTCTCTACAATTCCACTGTGCACTCATTCCTTTTTCCCTTTTCTTCTTCCCATGTGTTATCGTCTTCTGGTCATATACTTTATCTCCTTTCTATGATCCCAGGTTCCAGCGTTGTCGAGCAGACATATCTTCATTTCCATCTATATCCTCACATGACGAATCCGATCGACCACTGTTGCTTTCCATACATATGAAATTTGCCATTGTTTACGAATGGTAATCCCTATCAACTATCTAATAGTATCTGAAAACATTATTTTCAATACTAAATTAGCTCTTACTAGTGACACCTGGACACACTGGTACGAAACAGTTGGCATCACATCCTCCACAATATACAAAGTGACTACCGGATTCTGACATCATCCGCTCTTCCGTGTTACAGACTATGCATTGAAATGTTCTGAGCGATATAATTTGAACGTCGGGGCCTCGCATCTTCTGGAGGTTACTTTTCAGCCTATTTTGGATCCTTCTGTTACTGGCTTCACGAAATGTCCAATTCTTGGGAACTATTTTGGGTTGCCACTTTCGAACTCTGTTGGTTCTTGCTCCGTAATATACATCTTGCACTCAAAATTTCCGCTCTCTACAATTCCACCATGCACTCGACCCTTTTTCCCTTTTCTTCTTCCTGTGTGTTATCTCCTTCTGGTTATATACTTTGTCACCTTTCTATGATCATAGGTTTTAACGTTGTCGAGTTACTAGCGACTCTTTCTAGTGACAACTGCATACACTGATACGAAATAGTTTGCATCCTCCCCTCGTCAATATACAAATTGACTACTGAGTTCTGACATCGTTCCCTCTTCCGTGTTACAGATTATGCATTCAAATGTTCCGAATGATACAATTTGACCGTCGAGGCCTCACATCTTTTGGGGACACCTTGTTAGTCTATTTTGGATCCTCATGTTGACGGGTTCATGAAATCTCCAATTCTTAGTCACTGTTTCGGGTTGCCGCATTCAGACTCTGCTTCTTCTTCTTCCATGATATACATATTGCATTCAAAATTTTCATGATTTACAATTACACCACAGACTCCTTAGTCCTTTTTCCCTTTTCTTTTTCCCATGTATTATCACTTTGTTGTTATATACTTACTCACTTTTCTATGATCGCAGGTTCCAACATTGGCAGGATGACATATCTTCATCTCCATCTATATCCTCACATGATGAATCCATGTGACCGTTGTTCCTTTCCATACTTAGCCAATTTTATGGCCGCGGTTGTTGGGTTGGCGTTTTCCAACTCTGCTACTTCTTGTTCTGTGCTATACATCGTGCACTCAAAACATCTGTGATCTACAATTCCACCCCGGACTCCTCGAACTCACAAGCTTCACTTTACTATGGCTCAAAAATGTTTCAAACTATTTGTCGCTACCTTCCATCACCATTAACTTCCTATGCTTCCTGATATACATTAGTTATGCTCTTACTAGTGATATACAAATTTCCCTCTGGACTGTCCTACCATACCCTCTTCGGTGTTACGCGTATTGCACTCGAAAAATTTCGAGACATACAATTTGACCCTCACGCCCTCACCTGCAATGGTTGTACCTTCTAGCCCTGTTTTGAAGCTTCTTTTTCCCGTGCCAACGACCTCCTTACTTTCTTAGCATGCAATTAGAAATCTTTCATGGTAAAAACTCATCATGCAGGAACCATCAACATTGTCATTAATGAGAGAAATGCTCGAGGATATCTCCCATTATTATGCATTAAACCAAGATTTGCGGAGAGTTATTTTGTCCCTTCCAATTGTTCATATCGAACTCGAACACGTGTCCTCGTGTTGGCCTATTCAAGAAATCTAGAATGCTTAATTGTTCATTGTCGTATCCACCATGTTTGCATTTCTATGTGTGCAATTAATAGTGTTTAATGTTAAGAACGCATCATGCAACACCCGTCCAAATTGTCATTAATGAACGAAAGTCTTGAGGATATCTCCCATTCACACACATTGCACCAAGATTTGCACAGGGTTATACTGTACCTTCCAACTTTTCATTTCATTTATCGTATGGAGGAAACAAACATTCTTGTAGACTTATGGCAGAAGGTCGACAACAATTTTTTGGAGATACAGTAAATATCTTCGGACATGAGGACTAGAAATTCTAGTGGTCCAGGGCACACTTTTACTGTTCATCCCATTCCACCTAGAAGGAAGTGATTTGGAGCTCTGGAATGGCTCGTGCAGGCTACCTCCCTGAAGTTTTTGTCTGTAAGGAGGTGGTCTATTGGTGCGCCAAAAAATATATTCCAAGACAAATAATTATTCCACTATGCGACCATCCTCTTGTTTCTTTGTCACCTCAGGTCTTCCGCAAGATGTTAAAATTGCCAGAGCCAACATTGGCATTCAGAGGACAAGACTACAAGAAGTTCCTAGAAAAACATGAAAACGGGTTGGAAATATTAGCCGAGTTCCTCGAAGACCTGACAACAGTTCCTGAATATATCACAAAGTTGCAGGTAAGTTCCTTTAGAAATCCATTCCGAGAAATTGCTTGGATTTTTACAAGAATAACAAGACAGGCATCCACGACAAGCATTTCCCATTTAATTATTTATATTTTTTACTTCACAGTCAAGGAACAATTCATTTTCGATTAGGGGAAGATAATTTCAATTGAGATCTATTCCCAGTTGTCACAATTCAAAGAATTGAATAAATTTTATATGTCATCACACTTGATTTTTGTAATAGTGCATTGTTGTTCGTTTCCAAAACTTTCTCTTTCCAATAAAATAAACCATGGATTTGATCTAGTAACATTTTGGTACCAGGCCCTGTGGAGGCACAAGGCCTCCCATTGTTTTTATGAAGTTTTCAATCGATTTGTCTCAGTTTTCAAAGATTTATTGTTAGGGAAGGATCTTTGTTGATGTCTGGCCAGGAAAACAGGTTTTTGAACATGAAGGCCATACTTGAACAAAAGGAAAACTACAGTGTACTCATGGTCTTTGGCTCCAAGGAAAATCTTGCTTTCCTTCCATGCCACATCACGGACAAGATGTTTGTTGCAGAAATAGCAAGGCAATACAACCACTGGTTTCATTTTTTCCATGACAAGAAAAAAAAATGGTTCTTACCTCTGCCCTGTAAAGTCAGAGACTGTGTCTCCAGAAATGTCAACAAGATTGACAAATTTGCCAGCCATTTCAGGAAATTGAACCTAACGTATGATGAAAGGCTAAAAGGGTTAGACCTTGATGGGATTTTTCGAGAACATTTACTGTCAATTGGCTTTGACAACTCTTTTATCCATAGACACCTCACCCAAGATAGGGACAGTGATGACAACAATCCTGATTCTAGCGATTGTGACACACACACATTGCAAAGTGTAACTGAATTGTATAGACAATAGGGAAAAGTATCCAGTGAGAAGAGTTACCAGTCCCCCACCAGCACTCCCAAGAGTAGGACATCAAAGATCATCGCTTCAACGTCCTACCCGATTAAGAAAGCAACCCATAAATCTTCGAATGGAGGAGGATATAAGAACCCTCCTCGCATGAAAATTGATAGTTCTCACAAAATTCCACTAGCAAAGAAGAGAAAAAACAATGCAGGGTAGGCCGATGAACACGAAATTGAAAGTGAATAGGTGCAATTTGAAATTGAAACTGAGCACATGCACAAAATTCGGTTGTCTGCAGTGGAAATAGCTGAGACTAAAATTTTTGACGAAGATGAATCCTTTGTATTCTAGAGCGTTGTTTTTGACAACCAATCTAAAAGTATGGTCATTGAAAAGAGAGATGTAACAAACATGAAAGGAAAATATCACACAGAGATTAACTTTAGGGAAATGCGACCATCCCAGATCTCCCTATTTCACCAAGTAATCGGTGATGCTCTTCATGATTCGATTGGAGGAATTGAAGTGGAAAATGCCAGAGTGAAAGAACGCCTCAACGAGTTTGAGAGGGATTTCATTGTAACCCCAGAATTTGTCAGTCCTTTAGGAAAAACCATGCTTTCTACCACTACAGCCAAGATGAAAGTATCCTCTACCCTCCTTGCATGCTCTAAAGCCCTTGTAGAAAATAACATCAACAAAATAATGCAACTAGTTGTTGAAGCCTGGGAAACATCGGAAAATTTGGTTTCCTTTGGAAATAAGGCAAATGATTTGCTCGAACATTTGGAGGCGAGTTTAAAAAATGATCAGCATTTCTGTGAAGAGGTGCTGATCCATTTTGCCAACTATGCCGTCAACACATCGGAACTGAAAAGAAGACAAAAGAAACTCCCCTCCCCAAAGTGGACCAAAAAAGTAAAAACATGATGGAAAAAGAAAGTTGACAACCTGGAGCTCATTGTTAAATCATGTAAACAAGCCATATCAGAAAAGGAAGTTTTATTCACAAGACTGATCCAAATAGACTTACCCCGAAGTACAATTAAGGTTCAAGACCCAAACTTAATTCTCAAATCTTTGTCAATAACCAAAGAAACCTTCCATGAACAACTTGATATTTTAAAGGGGTTGTCTTTCGAAAAGTTTTACGGCATAGCTGAACATCGTCTAGATGAGCTTGAGTGCTGGGTACTGGACTATGCAGCACACAATGAAGAAATTGAACAAAGTCTGCATTGTATTTCAATGGATCTAAGGAAATTAGAAAACGACCTTTACGACATAGAAATCCAGGATGAAATCAACATGCCTCCCATGAGAAGCTACATCGATGAATGGTTCCAACAAAGAATGGAAAACCTCGTCAAGGAAGGGCAACAAACACTCGACAAGACTCCACTGACCATCGACTATAGCAACAAAAATGCATCGGCTTCATAGTAAGTCTATACTGGCATCTTCTTTTCTTTATCAATCCAATTTAAGTCTATATTGTTATCTTGTTTTATTTATCAATCCAGTTATTACCTCTTTAAATAGAAAACTGTAACCAAAGACTCATAAATTCCAATTTCTTCTTTTTAGGTCTTCCTCTCTACCGTCGTGTACTTCTTATTTCGACATTACTAATTTTTGTACCTATTTCTTTTTATGGTTTGTGGGAGCCCCAATCCCAGTCTATATGAGAAACGCAATTAAATTTCCAGGAATATGTAATAGACGTTATTAATTTTTGATAAATTTCCACGAACCTATGTAACATACATTATTACTATTCTACTGTATGCTAAACTTTGTGTGTCCAAGAACCTTTTAAATGTTTTTGCACCACGTTTTTACTATTCTATAGTATGCTAAATTTATGACGAGCCTTTCTTGAAGGACGTTCTTACTATTCTATTGTATGCTAAATTTATGGTGTCCAGGAACCTATAATTTGATAAATTTAAATTTCTTCTATTTGCAGGAGCCCTTGTTTTAAAGAAAACTAATATGTAACAAACTATTCTATTTTTCATATATTCCAAATAAAACTATTCTTTTGTCTCCTTATATATTTATGTGCTCCTACATTTTTATCTTCAGCGATGCTGAATCTGAAGACATTATGTTTATTTTATTTCAATTCTCTTTTTTTCTGATGCATATTTTTTCCTACTTGGTCATTTTCAAAATTAAATATCAAATAAATCAGTCACTCAAATTTGAGATATCATATTTCACACACACACACACACACACACACACACATATGTGTGTGTGTGTGTGTGTGTGTGTTTAAATTTCCAGGAATATGTAACACGTTTTATTATTTTTTTATATAAATGTCAAAAAATTGTGTTCACTACTTTTTTTCTACTCACATATATAGAGAGTATGTCATTTCTTGCATATTTATCTTAAAATTCAAATAGTCTGCAAATCCGCTTGTCAATTCGTATATCGCAGAACTCTAGGTGCTCTTTGTAGGCCACAGAACAACAGAGGTCCAATTTTCACCCTGCCAACTTGAGAACCCGCGATCCAAAAACTGGCTAAGTATGGAATGAGGGCTCTGTGCATGTTCTATAAAATATCATCCCCATACTTTATAAAAGTACATATTTCGTATGTATAAAATTAAATATCCACTTTATAAAATTAGATATTTGGTATGTATAATTTATGTTGTCCATGAACCTATAATTTGATAAATTTCAATTTCTTTTGTCCAGGAGCCCTTGATTTAGAGAAAATGAATTCGGGAATGCTAATTTTTTTGTGCTTTTTTCCACGAACCTATGTAACCGACATTACTACTATTTTTTTGTGTTTTTTGTCCAGGAACGTATGTAAAGAAAACTAATTCGGGATTAATAAATTTTTTGGACACGAGGCCCTTAAAATTCAAATAGTCCGCAACTCCGATTGTCAATTTGTATATCACGGAACTCTGGGTGCTATTTGTAGGGAACGGAACAACAAAAGCCCAATTTTCAGCCCGCCAACTCGACAACCCATGATCCAAAAGCTGGCTAAGTATAGAATGATGGCTCTGTGCATGCTCTATAAAATCTCATCTCCATACTTTATAAAAGTACATATTTCGTATGTATAAAAGTAAATATCTACTTTATAAAATTACATATTTGGTATGTATAATTTATGTTGTTCAGGAACCTATAATTTGATAAATTTCAATTTCTTGTCTATCTAGGAGCCCTTGTTTTAAAGAAAACTAATTCGAGAATGTTATTTTTTTTTGTGTTTTTGTTCACGAACCTATGTAACAGACGTTACTACTTGTTGGAAATTATTTAACAGACAATGAATACTTGTCATTGATGGCAAGTACAACAATGAAGATGGCATGAGTATAGGAAGTTTGTAACAAACAGGAAAACAGAAGATAAGTTCAGGAAGATCAAATGATTGAAGGCAACACAACATTGATCGAATGATTGAAGAGGAGGGGCCTGTAAAGTTTGAGAAGAATTGATAATCGTTGGATCCCATTCAAAATTCCCGAAAGAACGAGGGCCTTCAGATCTGAATGTAGACAAGAAGAGCGCATTGAAGAGGAGGACAGATCTCAAACGTTAGATCGAAGCACAGGACCCGACCATCATTGGATCAAGGAGAACTTGCACGCTCTTTAAAGTAAAAGGAGAAGCGGGCGTACAAAATTCCGAAAGAAGGAGGACCGTCCATTTATGGGTAGGACACGTGGGGAAATATCGTCAGTTCGCTGACTGGAGAGTCAAAGGAATGGGGTTTCCTAACCTATTGAAATCAGGATATGTGTAATCGTGACGTAATCTGAGCCATCAGATCAAGGTTTGATCTGGACCGTTGATCCCAGTCCATTTCAGAGTTTCACGGATCGAGAGTTGGAAATGTCAAGTAATATCAACCACAAGAATCTCGAAATCGCGATATGCGGGATCGCGACGTAATCTGAGCCGTCAGATCAAGGTTTGATTTGGACTGTTGATCCCAGTCCATTTCGGAGTTTCACGGATCGAGAGTTGGAAATGTCAAGTAATATCAACCACAAGAATCCCGAAATCGCGATATGCGGAATCACAATGTAATCTGAGCCATCAGATCAAGGTTTGATCTGAACCATTAATCCCAGTCCATTTCGGAGTTTCACGGATCGAGAGTTGAAGATGACAAAGAATAATAATCACAGGAATCCCGAAATCGCGATATGCGAAATCGCGACTTAATCGCAGCCGTCAGATCAAGATGTGATTTGGATCGTTGATCCGACCCCATTTCAAATTTTCATGGATTGGGAATTTAAAGTGACAAAAACACTGAACATCAAGAATGTCAAAATCGTGATATGCAAAATCATGATTCAATCGCAGCCATTAAATCAAGATCATATCTGGACCGTTGATCTGATTCCATATCGGAGTTTCATGAATCGCGACATGGAGAGGTAAAGAAAACAATGAAACAAGAATGTCAAAATCGCGATATGCGAAATCGCGATTCAATCACAGCCGTTGAATCAAGATCAGATTTGGACCATCCAATCATAGGACATGTGGCAAGCGATAGAAATTTCGCTGACTTGGGGTCAACGGAGAATAGTGTTGAAATTCACGAAATAAGAAATCGCGAAAGCGCTTTATGCATAAGCGTGTGGTCATAGCCTTTGATCACATCGATGGAAGATGGAGGTAGAAGCTAGAGGTGCTAAGATTGGCCACATAAATGCCTAAATGAATGCAAGATCTCATGAAGCCAATCCAACGGTGCAGGTGAATTTGAACAAAGATCGGAGGGTTACTGTTCACTCTCATAGTTAACTCCTCAGTTATGAATCTGTTAGAGAAACAGACTCATGATTGCCAATCAGTTGGTGTTTCAGCTACTTGGACAATTGTCTTTCTTTTGCCTAAGGAAATGCGAAGTGGAACCGCCGTGGATGTGTGTATAAAAGAAAATGAGACAGACTATGTGTTGTTGGGAGTTCTGTATGAAAAATGAATGAAACTGTAAGTAAAGAAAAATCATAGAATATGCAGTGAGATTGAGAATATGCACAGTGCGAGATGAAACTCAGAGAAGAGTAACAGATGATGAAGAAAACTTGAAGAAGAGAAGAATGACAGAACAAGTTGATGCATATTAGACCTGCTGAATAGACAGAGGAAGAGAAGAATTGTAGAACAGTTAGAAGAAGACCAAATTTACAGAACAAAGAAAGATTGGTAAGAAGTGATTTATCTGCGTAGTTGACTGTTTATTTATTCATTCATATTCTAGGGAGGTTGGGAGGTTCTCGGGAGGACTGTTGTCCTCAGAGGTTCAAGTGAGAGCTTGAACACAGGAAGTTGTAGCTTCCATCTGGTTGCAGCCAGAGAAACCAGAGTGGCAGGGTGGTGCAAGGGAGAACAAGTGTTCTCTGTTATACAGGTTGAAGCCTGTGTAACTGGAAGTTGGTGCTTCCATCCAGTTGGTGCTGGAACATTAAGGGAGTTGGTGCTTCCTTCTAGTGGGTGCTAGAGAAACCAGAGAGTTGGTGCTCTCAAACAAGTTGTAGCTTGTAAAACAGAGGTAGCATCCTCACATTGAGTTGGTGCTCAATTATAGATGATGTACAGAACTTAAAAGACTCCCTATCATTTCGAAGAAGAAGAGGTTTTCTCCCTTTATGGGTTTCCTTGTGAAAATCTATCTCCATGTATACCTTATGTGTGACTGATGCTCTTTACTTTTACTGTCCATATGCTGTATATTGTTGATGATCACTTGAAGAAAGATTAATAATGTTTTAATAGACTTAAAATTGTTTAAGCTCAATTACAACTGATTCACCCCCCCTC
>ML787574.1:56837-67288 GCA_009831015.1 Picea engelmannii
TTTTTTTTTTTTTTTTTTTGTAAGTTAGAGTAATGTATTGATTCCTGCTAAAAAAAAATACAAATGTCTAAGATGTAAATAACCACGTGGTCACAGTGCTCAGGTGGGAAACCACTGTGTCCGATGGCTGCAAACTAGTAAGGCCATATGTTCAAAATAAGTATGACTCTGGTGCTCTGTTGGGAAACCACCAACGCCACAGACAATCTACTGTAAATAAACTATGTTGTTGGCTCATGCAGGGCCGAGGCACAAAATGACAGTCCATAGAGAGTCAAGAAAAAAAAATCAAATCCTAAAAACCTGGACCAAGATGCAGTCCTATGAAAACCTGCTTCGCTGGTGCTTTGCCTTTCCCACATTCTGCGATGGCCTGTTGAAGATACTGCATGAACATCATCATGGCGTCCAATCTTCTCCAATGGTCTACTTCTCTGTTCTGTGTGTCGAGTGTTGCCAGCCTCATCTCCTCCAAGTCTTTCTTCAACAATTTGATATCCTCTGAGTCCTTTTTTATGGTGCACAGGTTATGCAGGATTTTAGTTTGGTCCACACACCTAGCACAGGAGGGGTTGGGGGTGGGTGCAGAGAGGAGAGGAGGAGGAGGAGCCCGTTGGGAGGTGAAAGGGAAACGAGGAGGGGATGGTGGAAAGAATGGACGCAGAGGGGGTGACGAAGGGGGTGGACACAAAACCGAGCGAGTTGCCATGCAAATCGAACCACTCGACCTTATAGTGGTAGGGGTTTGAGAGGGGGGAGAGGTCGCGAGGTGGTTGGTTCTGGGCGGCCACGAGGACAGGTGCAAGAGGAGGAGCCTCTTCGGGAGGAGGAGCTGCAACAAGGGAGGGGGTCTATGAGGAGAGCTTCAGGGGCCGGGACTGCTAGGGGTTCAACCTGGATTGCAGGGATTGCTGCGGGGAAAGCTTCAATAGGGTCGACGGGTTCATCTGGAATGTCTGAAACCGACGGTTTTCTTCCACGGGCCAAGTACCAGGCTGCTCCCCTCTTTGGCTTGCCCCGGGGTCTTGGCATCGTGAGAAGCGACCTCCAAGACCTGCAAGGAGGCCACAAAAAATCGCACCAGAGTTCGAAAGCGATATGGAGGGAGGCGAGAGATCTGGAATCCCGGTGCTTTGAAATGGAAACAAGGAACTGTGGCTTCAGAGACCCCATGATGATTAGAAGAACTGGATGCCAGCGTTGGATCTGAAGCGACGTGAAGGAGCGTTTGCACGGCGCCATGAAGATGCACGAGTTGAAGAGCTCCGAGGGAAAGTGAACAACAGAATTCGAATGAAGAGTAGAGGGTGGCAGCAGGTAACGTAGAGCCTTGACATGACCGAGGAGGGGATGTGGCGAAGGGCATACACTAGGTGGATTAAAGAGTGGCCAAGTGGTGGCTAGCCTAAGTGGAGTTGTCATATCAAGGGGACACCCCATTCAAGGTGTAAATTGAAACTTTATTAAACTCTTTTTTATAATAAAAATTTTAAAATCATATGAGGTAGAAAGTATTGGTTGAAACTTAAATTGTAAGAAAAAAAATTAAAATAAATGAAAACGTTTACTAAACTCTTTTTAAAATAAAAATTTTAAATTCTTAAAAATGAAAAATTAAACATTTATTTAATTCTAAAAATCTATCTATGTGATATATGATGTAGAAAGCATTGGTTGAACCTTAAGTAATAATACACATGATGTAGAAAACATTGGTTGAACTTAAATAATAGACAACATTTAAGAAGATAGTTTTTTATCTTAACTTAGGTTCTTGTTAATTATTTTAATTACGCAAATAATGTCTTTGTCTTAATTATTTTTCATCTTACAAGTATATATTTTATCAATGTAATATTAACATTTCTTCCTAACTTCAAAAGTTACTTTCATTTGCAAAGGATATTATATTTTTTTAAGTTTAAAGAGGTTTATTTTTTAATGTAATATTAATGTCTCTTAACCTCAAAGATTACTTAGATTTGCAAAGAATTTTTTTCTAAGTCTAAATAGGTTTGGAGATTGAATCTCATCCACCATGCTTAGTAATTTAATGAACAATCCATCAACAATTAATGCCTAATAATTTATATCATTAACCATTAATCAGCCTGTCTATTTCTCTCTGTTTTATGCATCATTTTTGTTGAATGATGACAACTTTTAATGATTAAGTTGAGGTACGACCCCCTTGTAGCATGATGTGACCAAATTGATCAAATAAAATTGAACCTTGCATTGAATCGGTCTTGGAAGATATGTTCAACCGAAACCTATTTAATATTGATGATGATCCAAATTACTTAAAAATTCCTCTAGATTGATTACCAAAAGGCATGAACTCTATGATATCCAAATTCTACAATCTCTCATATTAGAAGAACCTAAAGTTGCACATTTATTGTATGTAATACATGTTTTCAAGAATGTGTCAATTTTTTTTTGGAACATATTACTTCTATAAAGAAAGATACTTGGTAGTTTGTAGTGTTAAATACAAAGAAATATACTTGGTAGTTGGTAGTGTTAAAGACAAAGAAAGATCTATGAGAAAAAAAAAACAATTGTAAATAGTCTAAAAAATCATCTTGTTGCATTATAGATATTTTCCAAAGATGACTTAGAGTTTGTGAAGAAAGTGATTTGTATATGGTTCTTTATTTAGAAAATATTTTACCATTGATGATTATTTGCTTCTTAAGATACATTATCACCATAATTTGTTAAAAGTACATATTATTAATTTGGTTTTGATATAAATTAGTCTAGATTTCTTAATTTACCCCTTACCTTTGTACTATTATTACCATATTATCACCAATTTGAAGACATGTATGTTTATCATATGTGTTCAACAACTCTACATGGATGCACTAGTCTCAGACATTATTTGTGTCATGCTATGTGCATTTGTAAGGTTATTTATTATAATTTTTTCTAGACCATAAATTTAAATGTCTAATGAATATTTATATCAAATATTAAAAATATTAAGTGCTACTAATTTTATGTAATTATTAAGTAGTAAATAAATAGATACACGTTAATAGCACCCTTAGATAGTAGAATGAAATAGTAGAAAAAGTTTGTATTTTTACAAATATACTATTATTACCATATTATCACCAATTAGCACCCTTAGATAGTAGAATGAAATAATAGAAAAAGTTTGTAATTTTGACAAATATACTATTATTACCATATTATCACCAATTTAAAGACATATATGTTTATCATATGTCTTCAACAACTCTACATGGATGCACCAGTCTCACACATTATTTGTGTCATGCTTTGTGCATTTATAAGGTTATTTATTATATTTTTTCTAGATTATAAATTTAAATGGCTAATGAATATTTATATCAAATATACATAAAAAATATTAAGTGCTACTAATTTTATGTAATTATTAGGTAGTAAATAAATAGATACATGTAATAGCACCCTTAGATGATAGAATGAAATAGTAGAAAAAGTTTGTATTTTTGACAAATAGTTGTTTATTATTTTATGTAATTATTAGGTAGTAAATAAATAGATACATGTAATAGCACCCTTAGATGATAGAATGAAATAGTAGAAAAAGTTTGTATTTTTGACAAATAGTTGTTTATTATTTTTATGAAAGCTTAGACACATATTTGAGTACATTTGGTTAAAAGTATTCAATTAGCAAATATAGTGAATTCTAGTAAATTGTAGATAGTTGTTTTTCCTAGCGAAGTACATGGAAAACACTTAAGAGAATTATTAAAAAAAAAGAAACTTGAAACAAAAGGAGAAACATGGGTTTTAAGAGGAAAAACATGAGTTTTGAGAGATAATATACTTTATTGGCATATATATGGTTCTCATTGTGTTTTTTTAAGTATAGTTATTTTCCTTGTAAGAAATTAAAAGTAATAAGTGCTCATTAATAGTTTATATGACGACCAATGAGATAGAAAGAATTTATTGTGTTCAATATGGAGGTTGGCAAGAAATGGTGGTAATGTAAAATGAAATGCATAAAAAATGACTCAATTAATTATAATATATTGATATAAGTAGAAAAAAATGACCATCTCAAAGATAACTATATGTACTTTCTATACTTAACAAGTTATATGTACTTTTTATACTTAACAAGTTTTTTTCATGGAATGTTTTTGATAAAAATTATTATTTTTTTTTTTATCATAATTGACTTATAGTGTTCATAAAAAAAAATTAATAAACACAATTCTACAAAATATAAATATCATTAAAAGCATGATCAAAATGATCAAAACTAAATTTAAAAAAATTGTGATCTAACCAAAAAAAAGCAGAGAATAAGCAAAAAGTTGAAGTATTGTGAAAAAATCATTAACTTCAACTTGAAAAATAAAAAATATTTCCTTAATATAATATTAAGGAAGCAATATAAACAAATTTTCTTATATGTAAAACATAAACAAAATGCCTTGTTTATTTATTTATTGGCAAAACTTTTTAAACTATTAACTCTTAAACAAAATGCCTTGTCTATTTATTTATTGGCAAAACTTTTTAAACTATTAACCCATAAACGTTATTAGAAAAAATACCTAATTTTTATCTTTTTAATTATAAAAATAAAATATTAAAACAAAACCATTATTTTTTTTCCGTTTTCCTTAAACAAAATTAATTTCTTTAAAACATATTGTTAATAAACCAAATACAATTTATTTCATTATAAATATTTTTAAAATATCATCAATAAACTAAATACTAATATCAACATTTCACAAATCAATTTTTACAAATTTTATTAATCATATATTAATAATACTACCAATATAAACTAATCAAACAATATAACATTAATTTCTTATATCATTTATTTTTATATAAATATCTTAAAAATCACAAACATTGTTGATCATATCATAATAATAATAATAATCCATTGGTAAGGTCAGGGTCAAGCCAAGGGACAAGGGACTCCCTCAGTCCAACAATTTGACTGGTAAAGTCTACGGAGGTATACATACCCTATCCCCTCTCGATTTGAACTTGTGACCTAGGAAACACATGTTCTTAACCATTAGACCCACTCATTAACCATTAGACCCATTCATTACCACTCAAAGAATTTATTTAAACATATCTATCAAATCCATTAGGTGGCCCATAAATTATATTATCAAATCCATTAGGTGGCCCATAAATTATATTCCAAATGGTTTAGCTTGATCGATCAATTCCATTCTGTGGTGGAATTATAGAGATCCGTGTTGTGCACGTGTAAATAGTTACGCTTAAATAGTTCCAGAAAGTTTGTTACATAAACAATCGTCCGCGCTCACAAATAGTTCTGGAGGAACTGATGGTTTGGTATCTTCTTTGATATAATTTTTTAGCACACCGATTTTTTTCATTGTTTTGGCATTAAGGTGGTCACTGTACCTGTTTTTGAGAGAAGCCACAGGGAATTTGATAGAAACAATATGCTTGACAAAGGAGGATTTGGTGATGTTTACAAGGTATAATATCAAAAGTGGATTTGATGGTTTTGTCCAAATGTAAGCGAAGTTTTCAAATTAATTCTTGTGATTTAATCTATGAACAGGGAAGACTTTCAGATGGCACAGATGTCGTTGTTAAGAAACTAAATTAAAGGAAGACTACCCAAGTTGCGGCGGAGTTTTTGACAGAAGTGAAGCTCCTCACCAACGTCCTTCACTGTAACCTTGTTCGTTTACTCAGATGTTGCACATGAGGGAATGAATGCTTGCTGGTATACGAGTTCATGTCAAATAACAGTCTTCACAAACATTTGTTCGGTAGGTTGTCATAAATCCTGTATATTTTTCCACGATTCAAATTGTTTTTAGAAATTCTGTGTATTGTTTCAATTATTTGTGTCGAGGCTTTCAAATACTTTTATTGGAGATTCACAAGAGAGACACAACATGTTTTGAGTTGGGAAAATTGTTTAAAGATTATAATGGGAGACCTACCATCCATCCCACACACAACCGACTTTCATAGATGTCGATGCAGGGAGACCTATGAATTTCACTCCCGCATCCGACTATGTAAGCCCAGATTCTGCATCTCACGGATCTATTCCTCATTAGTCTAACTAGCGTTAGTAGTTGTAGAAACAAGCTTCGATTCTAGAAGACTCAAGCATACCCATATATTTTTAGTAGTGAGAACTCTAATCAGAGAACTCACACAGCCATAACAAATAGAGACACAAAGAACACACAATTGACTTCTATTGCATTACAGGCATGAGTATTTATACAGTGGTGGGATAAGCTCCACCATTGATTAGTTTCAATATCAATGGCTGAAATTGCTTCTTCCAGAGGTTTCTTGTTCTTTCAAGAATTTATCGAAGTTGGTGCAGTCGGTGCATTTACTGCACACTTATCTCTATCAACTACCGCACTGGTTGTTTAATTAATTTCTAACACTCCCCCTTAATTAAACAACCTTTACAACACCTATCTTATCTCTACATATTGCAAACTTAGCCTTCCCAAGAGGCTTTGTAAATATATCTGTAGCATTATCATTTGTGTTGCAATACAATACATCAATTTCATTTGATTGTATTTTTTCTCTTACAAAATGATAGTGTGTCTCAATATGCTTTGACCTAGCATGATACACTGGGTTGTTTGCCAATTTGATGGAACTTTGGTTGTCACATTGGATGATTGTTGGTACTTTTTTCTCTTCTCCAACATCTTCAAGTATCCTCCTTAGCCATATTGTTTCACAGGTGGCAGTGCATAATGCTTTGTACTCAGCTTCAGTGGATGACAAAGAAACAGTTGGTTGTTTCTTACTGCTCCAGGACATGATCCCTGATCCAATATTGAATGCATATCCTGTAGTAGACTTCTTGTCATCTGGATCTCCTATCCAATCAGAGTCCGAGAAACATGTCAACTCAACATCAAAATCATTAGTATACTCAATACCAAAATCAATATCCCCTTTCAAATATCGGAGGACTCTCTTTGCAGCTTTCCAGTGATTCTCATGAGGCTTAGCCATAAATTGGCTAAGAATGCTAACTGAATATGCAATATCTGGCCTGTTTGTGGTGAGATAATTTAGACTTCCCACCAATTGTCGATACAAAGTACCATCCACTTCTTTTGAGTCATCATTATTGCTGAGATTAACATTTTGTTCTAATGGAGTAGATACCGGCTTACATGTGTTCATATTAAACCTCCTAAGTACCTCCTTTGTATATTTGCTTTGTGTGATTAAGGTCTTACCATTTTCTCTCCATACCTCAAGACCTAAATAGTAATGTAAATGTCCAAGATCCTTCATTTCAAACTGTTGTGACAACTTTCTTTTGATCTCTTCAATCAACCCAGTAACACTTCCTGTTATGATAAGATCATCCACATATAGAGAAATCAAAGAAATTTGACCATTTCTATCTTTCTTGATATATAGGTTTGGATCACTTTTACTTTTTATAAAGCCTTGTTGAAAGAAAAATGTATCAATTTTCTCATACCAAGACCTAGGTGCCTGTTTAAGTCCATATAAAGATTTCTTCAACTTGCATACACGATGTTCTTTTCCTTTCTTTACAAAACACTCTGGTTGAACAAGATAAACCTCTTCTTTTAATTCTCCATTCAAAAATACTGACTTGACATCTAATTGATGCAACTTCCAATTATACTTGGTAGCCAATGCAATCATTAATCTAATAGTATTCATTTTTGCTACAGGAGCAAAAGTGTCTTCATAATCTATCCCTTATTTCTATGAATAACCTTTGGCAACCAATCTAGCTTTGTATTTGTCTATACTACCATCAACATTAAATTTATATTTGAACAACCATTTTGATCCTATGGGGGTTTTTCTCTTAGGCAATTCCGTCAATTACCATGTTTCATTTTTAATTATAGTCATATTCTTCCTTCATGGAATCTATCCATTCTTTGTGGTCTTTAGCTTGCTCATAATTTAAAGGTTTTACCACATTCATAGCTTGAGTTATTAAGGCATAGTCTCTATACCTGACCGGGGTCTTAGATTGTCTTGTTGTCCTCCTCAGGTCTTCACTTCTTTGTGGAGTTCCTTCACCTCTTTTATTCGTGTTCTGGCTACTTCTAGAATCTATGATGCTTGGAGCTTCTCCTTGGACTTCTTCTTCTTATTCTTTAACATTTTCCTCATTTTCTTTAGGTAGATTCCACACATCATAATCATATGTTTTTCATACTTCATCTGCATTTTCATGAAACAACACATCTCTACTTGCAAACACCTTATGATTGTTAGGAGGGTGAAATCACGGAGGTGCGTTACACTTTCGTGACAATCAGGTCTCCAAAATTCCGAAAAACATTTTTTCGGTCGAACTAATAATATTTTTCGGCCGAAAGATATTGTTTTCGGCCAAACTATTTTTCGGCCGAAACAATAAATTTCAAATCGAACGATGCAATAACTTCCCCCTCGATTTGTGTGTACAAATTTGGTCGACCGGATATTTTCTTTCCGGCAATCCTTTTTCGGCCGAACAATTGTTCGACCGAACTATGTTTCGGCCGAAAAATAGTTCGGCCGAAAAGTTGTTCGGCCGAACTATCTTTCGGCCAAAAGATTGTTTATATATTAACCACACATCAATATTGAAACGTTTTAGAAAATTTCTTGACGTTTGCTGTTGTTTGTTGTCGTTGTTGTGAGCTGTTGTATGAGGAGGGCGTCGGGAGGTCGTGAGCGGAGGGGACATGAGCGCATCTGAGGTCGTCGGGAGGGTAGGGGTCATCGAGAGGTCGTGAGTGCAGGGGTCGTCGTTGCGTTTGCAACAGGTAAGTTTCTATATAATTGATTTTATATAGGTTTTAAAATGTTTGTTTTAAATGTAAATTATTGTATTTTTGGACTGTGAGGGGGTCGCGGGTGCTCAGCCCTGTGGCCAAGATGTGGGTATGCCAACGGCTTGGCCACAGGGCTGAGCACCCGCGGCCCCCTCACAGTCCAAAAATAGGAACCACCTCATGTTTTTCACCATCCATAGTGATTGTAATATTCTTAGTGTAACAAGATTTTGGATAGAAGGAACATTCTTGTTTCACTTGGTAACCTTTATATTGTTAGTGTAAGGAATATTCTTAGTGTAACCTTTATATTGTTGTATTTTTGGTTTGTGAGGGGGCCGCGGGTGCTCAGCCCTGTGGCCAAGCAGTGGGTACACCCACGGCTTGGCCACAAGGCTGAGCACCCGCGCCCCCCTCACAGTCCAAAAATAGGAACCACCTCATGTTTTTCACCATTCATAGTGATCGTAATATTCTTAGTGTAACAAGTTTTTGGATAGAAGGAACATTCTTGTTTAACTTGGTAACCTTTATATTGTTAGTGTAAGGAATATTCTTAGTGTAACCTTTATATTGTTATATTTTTGGACTATGCGGGGGCCACGGGTGCTCATCCCTGTGGCCAAGCCGTGGGTACGCCCACGACTTGGCCACAGGGATAAGCACTCGCGACCCCCTCACAATCCAAAATATGAACCACCTCATGTTTTTCACCATTCATAGTGATCGTAATATTCTTAGTGTAACAAGTTTTTGGATAGAAGGAACATTCTTGTTTCACTTGGTAACCTTTATATTGTTTGTGTAAGGAATATTCTTAGTGTAACCTTTATATTGTTGTATTTTTGGACTGTGAGGGGGCCGTGGGTTCTCATCCCTGTGGCCAAGTCGTGGGTACGCCCACAGCTTGGCCACAAGGCTGAGCACCCGTGACCCCCTCACAGTCCAAAAATAGGAACCACCTCCAGTTTTTCACCATTCATAGTGATTGTAATATTCTTAGTGTAACCAGTTTTTGGATAGAAGGAACATTCTTGTTTCACTTCTATAATATTATTGATTTTGACTTTCTTTCTTCCATTTTTATCATTTATGGGCACCACCAATTCTAAAATGACGTAAAATTGTTTCTTTGCACTTAACTTGAATTCTTACATTCTCTATTCTCTTTCAAAGTTTAATTCAAAGGACTATATCAAAATCTTTGGAAAAAGTGGGAAATCAAATCTAGCTACTATTATCCTTCCCTCACCCTTTCTTAGAAACAACTCTAAGAGTTACCAAGTGGTCAATGGTTCAATTTTTAGATCAAGAACCAACTTAAGAAGGATCCCTATTTTTTTTTTCTTATGCCTATTTACTTATTTTTTACTCTAGAATGATGCCAAATAACTTGAAAAAGATGCTTATTCATATCACCATCCAAATGTGATAATTAGTTATGTATAAAGATAAAGATGATTGAAAAATATGCTTATGATTATTTTTTTCTTATGCTTATGCCAAATAATTAGTTATGTAAATTCTTACCTTATTTATATCACCATCTAAATGTGAACATGTATCACTTTGCTACCTTACCATTATATAGGATACTTATGACATATGAATTGATTGAATATA
>ML787574.1:80753-108560 GCA_009831015.1 Picea engelmannii
AGTACTAATTGCTTCAGCCCAAAAACCATTAGAAATATTTTTACCTTTTATCATACTGCGAGCACATTCAACCAAGGTTCTATTTTTCCTTTCTGCTACTCCATTTTGCTGAGGAGTATGTGGCACTGTAAACTACTGTTGAATCCCATTATTTTTGCAATACCTGATGAATGCCCCTGATGTATACTCCCCTCCTTGATCTGACCTGAGAATCTTAATGCTCCTTCCTATTTGTTTTTCAACCATATTCTTGAATTCTTTAAAGTATTCAAAGACATCACTTTTCTTTCTCATAAAATAGACCCAAGTGTATCTAGTTCTATCATCAATAAAGATAAGGAAATAATATGCTCCTCTAAGAGGTCTAGTTTGCATGGGTCCACAAACACCAGTATGCACTAGTTCAAGAATTTCTCGCCTTCTTTTATCTATATGCATAGGAAACTCTTCTCTATGTTGTTTTCCTAATGCACATCCTTCACATTCAACATGTTCACTCTTAAACATTGGAAGACCTTCTACCATTTCTTTCTTCTGAAGCATCATAAAATCATTATGGTTTAAGTGTCCATACCTTTGATGCCATAAATATTCCATTGACATTGTTTTGGATGCCAACACTTGATGATCCCTCCTTGTAACATCAAGCTTATACAGTCCTCCAACTCTAGATCCTCTTGCCATGATTTTGTAGTGATCCTGTATGTCCTTCACCACACATTATGACTTAACAAATTCAACTTTTAGATCTTGATTTGCAATGGTGGATACACAAATTAAATTCTTCTTTATGCCTAGCACATACATTACATTATGGATTTGTTTCACCTCACCAGTAGGTAAAGTCACAGATACATCTACATACCCTTCAATTTCATGTGACCTATCATCTTCTAGATAGATCTTATGAACATCATTAATGTTTTCATGATATGTATCAAACCAATTCCTATTACATGACATATGAATTGAAGCACAAGAATCAATAAACCAGGCATTAGCACCATCAGTGTCTGCTGATAAAGCAACATAAAAAACAAACAACTTGAGATTTTTGAAATGATCACATACTCTGGCACCTTTATTAACAAAATTTCTCGAATGCTTGTTATATTTGGACTCATTAAACTTCCTCCTCCTACAATATTTAGCATAATGTCCAAACTTACCATAGTAGTAGCATCCTTCATTCTTCTTCACATTTGCGTTTGTGCTTGGTGGTGCCCTGCCATTATCTGGTTTTGTATGTGGTCTACCTTCTTTATTTCTCCTCCATGGATTTCTTTTGTAGGGTTGTTTCCCTTTTGCCACCAGTGCTAGATCTAAATTATGAGATCTGCCATTGAGATTCTTTCTGCGCTCCTCCTCTTGCAGAAGAATACTTGTCAATTCATCAAAAGTAGGGGCCTTTTTCTAGCTGCAAGACCAGTAATGAACATTTGGTATTCATCTAACATGCTATTTAATGTGACAGTGACCAGGTCAGTATTAGAAATCTTTTCACCAATATCTCCTAGCTTATCTTTCAAATCTTTGATTCTAGAAAGAAAGTTACTGATATTTTCATTCTTCTCCATCTTAATTGAAAGAATCTTACTCTTCAAAAATAATACACGGTTTGTGTTCGTCGTCTCATACAAACCTTTAAGTGTCTCCCAAGTTTCATGGGATGTTTTGCATTCCCTAATGTGTGAGATGATATTGTCCTTGAAGGACATCCTCAAGAGCACCTTCTCTTTAGTCTCTCATCGCTCCCAATCTTGAACTGAGGCTGTTGGGGCTACTGGTTTTGCTTCGTCTCCACATGCGATCGACCAAACATTGTATCCTTCCATCAACGTCTGCAACTTAACCTTCCAATTGACATAATTTTCTCCATCTAACTTATTTGATTCATTTATATATGAATCTGCCATGATATTTACCATTTTTTTTAAGCATTAAAATGGCTAGTAATAACCAATACTCTAGAACCCAAAAAACTTTGTAATATTCAATGCTCCAAATTCTAGATAACGAAAATTACAATATATAACTTCACCTTTTTATAATGTGATCTTTCTCATAACCTTTATAATGTAAGATTTATCATAATCCATACACCATGAAAAACATATAATCACACTACCATATTACCAATAAACACCTTGTCATCACAATGACATATCAATTCAACTTTTTATTTTTTATTTTATTAACACACCATGGTCCATCACACATTTTCCAAGTCACCATTCAAGTTTTCTATTCTTTAATATATTACTTTCCTGTCAAATCAACCACCAAATTTACCACAATCATTAATTTTTACTGAAATTAACTCCAAGAAAATTCAACATTTATAATCACTTTTTCATTGAAATCAACAACCTTAATTATGAATGCCTTAAAATACAACACAACCTCTATCAAACCAGATTTATAATTTTTATACCTTCACCTCTTCATTCAAACAATTTGTGAAAGCATTTCTTACACAGACTTCAATTTAAGGGCGGACCTCTAAGGACCTGAACTTGAGCTCTCCTGTTCATAATCACTTTAGCAAAATGCTTGTTGATCGCTTGGTGCTTCACATGCTCTTACCCCAATGGGTGGACCTGAAAGCAAGGGTAGATCTGACTTAAAGGTAGGTAGAACTTTGACTCTTTTACTTTTTCACTGAAATCAACAACCTTAATTATGAATGCCTTAAAATACAACACAACCTCTATCAAACCAGATTTATAATTTTTATACCTTCACCTCTTCATTCAAACAATTTGTGAAAGAATTTCTTACACAGACTTCAATTTCAGCCTTGGTTTTGATGGCCACACCCTTCTTCCAAATTGCATCTTCTTTTCAGCAACTCAGGGATCAACTAGTCTCCACGCAGCAGCTGTCTTAAGCACACGACAAAGGGACCGATTCTTCCCGACAGCGTGACAAAACAACAAGTTATGTGGCCTTCTCACCTCGCTTTCACCTTTCACTACACTCACGGCCCTCTTTGCTCTCAAGGGCACTCACAGCTCTTTTGCACAGGAGGAGAGAACTCTTAAACTAATCGATAGCAAGAATTCCTCACAGCCTTTACAAGAAAATAACTCTGCCCTCTCAGGCTCACATGACCCTCACAACTTTTTGGAACCTCACAACTCTACCCTCTCCGGTTCACATGGCCCTCACAACTCTCTTGGCTCTGATACCATATCAGAGAACTCACACAGCCATAACAAATAGAGACACTAAGAACACACAATTGACTTCTATTGCATTAAAGTTCCACCGTTGATTAGTTTCAAGATCAATGACTAGAATTGCTTCTTTCAGACGTTTCTAGTTCTTTCAAGAATTTACAGAAGTCTGATGCAATCGATGCATTTACTGCACACTTATCTCTATCAACTACGACACTGGTTGTTTAATTACGCCGAAAAGAGTACACCTATTGACAATGGGCACATTTAATAGGTTTTCAGTGTTTAATTAGTTTTGTATGGACATGATTAAATATTGATGGAATATTCTTAGTCTCCCAATAAATCAATGGTTGTGATTTCAACCACTAACTTCCTCACTACTATAAACACATCCGTTTGCATGTTTATTTTTTTACTTTTACTTAATCATATTTAAAATTTACTATGATGGCTGGGTGATTGCCACATCTAAGTGATTAACAAAGATTAATGTTTTGTTACAGAATCCAGAGATATGAATATAAAACACAACCATTTATAACCATGTACAACTGTGCGTTTGATTTTATGACCACATTTCATTTTGCGTTCAACATTTTGAGAAACAAGCCACTCTCGAGTGCAATCTGAGAAACACGCACATATTGTTACATAACTACTTCACATTTACTCACGCTGTAAAAAATTACTATATGTGGCGTTGGGTTATCAAAAGCCACGTCTGGTAAAATGCTTATCTAACGGTCGCAGACTGCAATTAATATTAAATTATCCAATAGTCTGGTAAAATGAATTAATATAAGTAATTATCCAATGGTCGCAGACTGCAATAGATGTTATGAGTAATTAATATAGATTAAGATTTTGTTACATAATGGAGAGATGTGAATATGGAAATCAACTATTTATGACCATGTGTAGTCATGCGTTTCATTTTATAATTATGTTTCATTTTATGGCCTCGTTTCATTTTTTGAGACAGTCAAAACCTTTCAACGTTCACCAACCACGAGTTTGTGACTGTGTTAGTTAATTTGAGTTTGTGACTGTTTTAGTTAATTTCCAAGAGTAGCATGATATCCATCTCAATCATAGCTGAGAATGTTTGGTTTGAAGAAGTTGGGTATCATCTTCCTTTGTCTTAAAGTAATCATTTGTTTGAAAGGTGGATAGTATCAAGATAGGTTACAAATTTCATTTTCTTTCTTAACTTTTTTTTAAATTTTGTTTATAAGATAATTTTTCTGAAAGTTTGTTCATTACACCCAATTTTATAAATTTATATTTATTGATAATGATCAAATTTAATCTATTTTTTAATGATAATATATATATATATATATATATATATATATATATATATATATATATTATCTCAATAAATTCATCTAAACAATTTAATCTATTTAAAATATCTTTTATGTTAAAAAAATTGAAAAATCAAAATTTTATAGATTATTTTCTTAACATATTAAAATATGGTGTAATCATTACTGAAATTCATTAATAAAATTAATTTGATAATGACTGAACAAATTATTTACTGAATCATTTGCTGTGTAGTTTCCATTAAATCTATTAATTACTGCGGCACTTATTTTCTTAAGCTTAGCGTTTTTACTTTATCAACTAAGTTTTTGTTTAATTAAGCGGATTTTTACCAGAGGAGCGAGCCTGACGGTATAATTAAGTTTTTTTTTTTAATTACACTGAATTTTTACTGGGCGAAGAATTTTACTACCCTGAGGCTTTTTACTGGGCGAGTTAGCGGCTGTGCTAGTATATATCCAACCCACCAACAATAATACAATAATATATGGTACTCCTATTCCTATCCTCCGAATAGTCACACTTTATACCAAAAAAATGCCGTATGATCTATCATGTGAGTGGATTTACTTTCGAAGCAGTGGTAATTTGGGAAGTTAAGAAAATTCATAATTTATTTATTTCTTTTTCTAATATTTAAGTTGATTTAAATTGAAACAAAAATTCCTACATTCAAATTTGGATTAAGTAGAACTCCGGCCATAAGAAAAGAATTGACCGAATTGAATTAAAAAATTAAAACATTCTGAAAAATGAGTAGAATTGACCAAATTGAATTTAAAGAATTAAAAGATTCCAAAACATGAGTATATTTCGGACTGGATTAACTTATTTCTTTAGGTATATGATGAAGAGTCCGACAGCCGGTATTGCCGAAATGCCATAACCAGTTAGAGATATTGTATCTGCTACAGAAATGAATGTCCAGACAGAATCAGCCAGTGTTCCCCCTGGGTGGAAGGCCTTCACAACCTGGAGATGGTCCTCATAGATCGGGTTCTCCATCTCCGTGCTGAACGACACCGTGCAGGGTATTCATGCAGCAAGAATTCTTCGAAATCTGCTTGCATACGCCAAGGTACATTACGTTAAATTATGTGAAAATGAACTGGCAGAGCAGGTAGAAGATTGTATTCAATTCTTAACATTTCGTTTGAAAATCAAAATCTTTGCATTGCAGTCCGATCGAAAATAATTTCATCCCATCCGTCAAATTCTTTGTGATGTGTTTTCAGGTTCTGAAGTTTGTGAGGGAAAATCATTTATGATTGGAAGCAGCCATAAGATTGGAAGCAGATATGGGATTCGCGGTTCAGTTCTTCAAGATTATGATCAAATCGATTTTCTATAAGTCTATGAAGGTATACATATCCTACCCTTCTGGATTTGAACCTGTGACCTCCTAAGAGGAAACACATGTTCTTAACCATATTCATTATCATTATTTAAGAAAAACTATATAACTTAAAATTAACATATTTATTAAGTTTAAGGAAAACTATCTCTTAATTAATATCTCTTTTATGTCTTATTCTAAAACCAAAAGACACTATTAACCTAGATATTATAACAAAAAATATATAACACAAAAGTTTTGCAATGTTCAATAAAGTTGATATGAATATAATATAATATAAGTACAATTTGTTTTTAGTTTTTAAATATATGATTTCACACTTGGAAAAGGAAAATATGTCATGGGATTAAACTTGTAAAACATTCAACCAATTGAATAATTGAATATTATTGGATTAACATAGTGAAAAAAATTAATAATATCAACCAATTTAATATATGAATTTTTAAATTCAATATATATATATATATATATTTTAAATTCATTGAGCTATAATTTATATTTTAACTTCAAATTTGAAGTTGAATACTTAAAATACTTATATAACATCATAAAATACTTAGTGTAATAATTAAGTTTAATTTGGGGAAATGGTTAAGTTTATTTTTTACTTGATAATATTTGAGAATGAATTTATTTTATTTATTATTTTTATTTTTATTTGTAAGCTAGTTGTAAAATTTATATTGAATAGGGAAAATCATTAAACATAAACATTGGCTAGTAGCCTACAATTAAGTAGGCCACTATCACCAAAAGAACAAGTCCTTTGTCCATAGACTTATACAGTGAGCATTAAACTAGTACCTATCCAAAACAACACTGACAAAAATAAAGAAAAAAAAACCTGTAAGATTATGCATATCAAGTATATGGGTAGACAACTAGCTTAGATAAAACCATGCATATCATGCCTCAAGCTAGAGGGAAACAACTTCTTGAGAACCGTAATATCCGTAAGCTTCCAAACCAATGTCATAACTCTCTTCATATTACGGATGCAGTTCCACCCTACCCTCTATCCGAGGCACTAGAGTGTAGATGGGAACTGGTGACAAAGCATTATCTGGAGCACATGGGTAGTATGAGAATATCACCCCATCGGAGGGAACCATGTCAACTTGATTAAGGGGATGACAATGCTCCTTCGGAGGTTCTGGAGTAGTTTCATCCCAAGATATATCTAGAGGCTATTGGTCATGCTCGATGCCTTCATTGGCAAGAAAATAAACAAGTTTATTTCCAATTCACTTGATATGCGATGTAATGATAGAAATGATATGGTGAAAAATATTGATTATGCATTATAATCCTTCTTCAAGGTGGAAAATCCATGATATTTTTTTTATAGGAGAGACTTGTTGCAACTTCTTAAGCATTTGGACAATTAGTTGTGAATCCCCATTCATAATTAATTTGGTATACCCTTCTCGAACAACCACATGAAAACAAAAATCAAAAGCATACAACTATGCTACATTACTATAATGTATTCCTAGGAATCCATCATAGATCTCGAGAATTTCCCCTTCATTTTCCCTGAATAATCCTCCAAAGCCAGTTGGTCCCAGGTTTACTTTGGAGGCCCCATTGAATTTGAGTTTAATGAACTCTAGAGGAGGGGGGGCTCCCATTTGTCTGAATTATTCTACAAGGGGGTTTTATTCGAATAGACTAGAGAACACTTGAGGGATTGAGCTAGAGAGCCTTCAGAATGATTTCCTCTTTATCATTGATTTTCTAGTCTTGATCTATCTAGGGGGAGATCATAATTGTTTCCTTCATGTTTTTCTTAATCCTATTCCAAATATACTCGATTTCTTGTGAGATGGATTTAAATATTCTTCTATTTCTTTCCTTCCATATTTCCCAAAGAAAGAATCTCGGGAGGAGTTGTCAAGCCTAATCTAAAATTGGGTGGTTGAAAGAAGATGGTATCTAGTGGGCTATGGTTTCCACTAGGTTGAGTCAATTTTGATCTATTTGTCTGAAGTGTGTGGCACCCTTTCTTCATAAATATGTTTCTATGGGACAAGAATTTAAAATATGTTTTTTAGTTTCCTCATTTTATTTGTAGAGATGACAAATAGAAGGGCCCTAGAATCCTCTTCAAAGGAGTTTTTCCCATGTAAGGGTTTTCCCATGTGCTAAGAGCCAAAGAAAAAGAGACACCTTTGGCCAAAGGTTTTGTTTCCATATTTTAGGCTATATTTCCAAAGTGGGAATATCTAAGTGCTATGTTGCTAGGTTGTATGCTTCTCGGACATTAAAGATTCCACTAGGCCTATAAACCCACCTTAGTTTGTCCATACCTTCATGGATTATTATTTTCCTAACTCTTAATTCTTTCCAAAAAGTTTCCCAAACAAATCCTTCATGAAGAGGAGTCTAAGATTCTCGTGGTAACCAAGATTGTCAGCGAGGGGTTGCTGGTTGTGAAGCTTAATAATGAGAGATTAGGGTTTTTCTTTGGTTCATCATATTTTCCCATAGGGTTTGAAGATATTCCCTTGTTTGGATATTTTTCATTTGTTTCCAAGAATCCTCCCAAAACAAAGCTGATTTCCCATTCCATACCTCCCAAAAACAATGGTTTTGGATTAAATGTTTATTATACAAGGATGCATTCCATAAGTGAGAACCAATATTGAGGTCATTCATTTGGATCAGATCTTGTTTGGTAGTGTGTGTTGCACATTTTTTTCTCCATATTTTCCCCCACAATTCTCTTGGACTTTGGAGCCATCACCAGCAGGTTTTGTCTCCCAAAGCCTCTAAGAATTTATGGATCCCTCAAGCCAAGTCCTCCCACCAATATTTGAAAATAGAGTTTGTCCCATGCTGCTAGTCCCTATTTTTTCTCTTTTCGAGCTCCTCCCCAAAGAAAATATCATTGCAAATTTTGAATATCATTGCAAATAAATTTTGGTGCAGCTCACACAAAGAATATAGGGTAAAATCATGAATGTGGGTAACACTTGTGTGAGAATGAGATCACGAAAAATGCTAATGGAAATTTTTTGGCCAAACTCTTTGATTTTTCGGCCAAAAAATCTTTCAGGAGAAATGTTTTTTCGACCAAAAGTTAAATGTAATGGCACCCTTGAAAA
Source organism: Picea engelmannii (assembly GCA_009831015.1). NCBI lineage: Eukaryota > Viridiplantae > Streptophyta > Pinopsida > Pinales > Pinaceae > Picea > Picea engelmannii. The sequence continues at coordinate 89,735 of ML787574.1, forward strand.
ATCTAGCAACAATTTTAAATCTAAAATTATTTTTTTCGTTAAAACTAACTTTTGTCTGAAAAATACTAGCTTTTGGCTGAACTAATACTTCGACTAAAAACTCGTAACTATGGCTCTTCTTAGAAAAGTATGTGTTCACTTCAACTTACTCCAACATCGGAAGGAGTAGACTCATTAAAATATCATGAGTTTGGATTCAGAACTAGTACACATTTTCAGAATTGAATCTACTTTCATTTGATACAATTTGTATTCAATTTAATTGTTTTTTAGTAATTTTAGTTAATTTTATAAAAAAACATGTATGCATATTATTTTTAGATGACATAATGATTTAGTAAAATGAAAAATCAATATCTACAATAATACACAGTAGAGAATTATAGAAAATTTATATTATGGAACTTTTCATTCTCCTCTTCAAAAGGGTATTTTTAGATTTTACTTTTAAATAAAAATCATGACAGATACATGGTGTCAAACTAAACGTGTTTAAAATTTGCAACTTTTTCAGATTGGTCAATTTAAAAAAATTGTAGTAATTATAATATTCATCTATTGTCTTCAAAACTTCAAAACTACAGTCATACTTTAAAAGAATATGTTTTCAACCAGAAGAGCACCCAAGTATTTGGAAGGAATGGAGCTCCATTGAAATCCTAGAATTCGAGAGATATTTAATTGAATAGAAGGTGAAGTATTAAAGAACAAGACTTGATACATACCATGGTTAATGTTGTTTCTAGAGGTGGCCATGAATTCACATACTACATATTTGATAACATATGCTTCTCGAGTTGTAGGAACTCCAATTAAGAGAGTACCATCCACGAATTTCTAGTAAGAGGTAGCAAGATCATCTTCGTGGAATCTGAAACCTTCGATTTTGTTGGAGTTCACAACTATTTTAAGGAAACAACCTAGTCCTTCTACCATTAAAATAAAAAGGAAAGGAGAGAGTGGGCCTCCTTTATAGATTCCCCGAGAAGGGGAGAAGGTGGATGAGGGTGAGCCATTAATGAGGATAGAGAATAAATCCCTAGAGGTGAGAGATAGAATCCAATTGGTCCATTTTTCTGAAAATCCAAAAGCAAGGAGGACCTGTCATATGTACTTCCATCTAATTTTATCAAATGATTTAGATATGGGCAACTTTATGAGCATACCTATGTTCTTGGTAATTTTCAGTGAATGAATCATCTTGTGGGATACGATAATATTATCCAGGATCTACCCAACCTCTGCATATCCTGATTGTTTAGGAGATATTATCCTTGTAAGGTGTGGCTTTATCCTATTGGCGATGATTTTTGTGATGATTTTGTATATTACATTGTAGAGTGAGATTGGTTGTACTCTTTTGAGGTATTCCAAATTATCCTCCTTAGGAACAAGCATAGGAAATGTGACATTAAGAGATGGAAGGACGTTCTTTGGAGTCACATGGAAGGACGTTCTTTGTGCTGCACATTTCTTTGGAGTCACCGAAGTCCATGGAAGGACGTTCCGAATATCAGGAGATTCAGCATCGAGCTTCTGACCGCTGTTATGGAGAAGGACGACAAAGCTGCATTAGAGGAGAGAACAGATTTGGCGAATGCTTTGGAGGGAGTGATGAACACGACGTCGGACTGGGAATATTACAGCGCCTTCTCGGGCAGTGTGGGGTTGAGCAGGCACAGCACGCCCATTCGATCCCTTGCACAGTCTGCCATGAAATTGCTTCCTAACTAATACATAGATGTAGAAGTCTGTGGCCAGTCCGGATTGCGTAATAAAAGGAGAGAAATATGTAAAATCAAAATGTTAGGTACTGTTATATGTTGTCGTGATTAAGTCTATCGGAATGTGGTTCCGGGTTCAGCGTTACTCACTGTCAGTGTTAGAATTTTTAACATATCCGTCCAGAGAGAATGTATTGTTATCTTATGTTATCACACTAAATAAATTAATGTTATAATGTTTTCTAGGTCGTAAAATTCACACGGCTTATCTCCATGCAATGATTTTTTAAAATAAGATTTTTAAAAATAAAATAATATAATTTTTTTACTAATCTTTATTGAATCATCATTATAAAGCCATTGAAAACTAAGCTATCATAGATTTTGTTTCATAAAAGAGAGATTGAAGAGAGGCAAAAACATTTCTTATAAATAAATATTAAAAGTGTAAATTTTTTTTTTTTTTTAAAGTGGTTAAATCTATCTAATAGGATGGAAAATTATAATAGAGGTTTGTTCATCATCATTATTCAAGGAAAACTATGTAATTTGAAATTAACATATTTGTTAAGTTTGAGGAAGACTATTTCTTAATTAGTTAAGTTTGAAGAAAACTATCTCTTAGTTAATTAGAAGGTCTTTTATGTCTTATTCTAAAACCAAAAGACACTATTAACCTAGATATTATAACACAAAAATATATACCACAAAAGTTTTGCAATGTTAAATAAAGTTGATATGAATATAATATAATATAAATACAATTTGTTTTTGGTTTTTAAATATCTGATTTCACACTTGGAAAAGGAAAATATGTCATGGATTAAACTTGTAAAACATTCAACCAATTGAATAATTGAATATTATTAGATTAACATAATGAAAAAAATTAATAATATTAATTCAATATAAACATATGAATTTAATATATGAATTTTTGAATTCAAAATATATATTTTTTAAAGCTATAATTTATATTTTAACTTCAGATTTGAAGTTGAATACTTAAAATACTTATATAACATCATACAATACTTAGTGCAATAATTAAGTTTACTTTGGGGAAATGGTTAAGTTTATTTTTTATTTGATAATATTTGAGAATGAATTTATTTTATTTATTATTTTTTATCTTTATTTGTAAGCTAGTTGTAAAATTTATATTGAATAGGGAAAATCATTAAACATAAACATTGGCTAGTGGCCTGCCATTAAGTAGGCCACTATTAGCAAAAGAGTAAGTCCTTTGTCCATAGACTTATACAATGCGCATTAAACTAGTACCTATCCAAAACAACACTGACAAAAATAAAGAAATTTTTTTTGTAAGACTATGCATATCAGGTATATGGGTAGACAACTAGCTTAGCTAAAACTGTGCATATCATGCCTCGAGCTAGAGGGAAACAACTTCTTGAGAACCGTAATATCCCTAAGCTTCCAAACCAATGTCATAACTCTGTTCATATTACGGATGCGGTTCCACCCTACCATCTATCCGAGGCACTAAAGTGTAGATGGGAACTGGTGACAAAGCATTATCTGGAGCACATGGGTAGTATGAGAATATCACCCCATCTGAGGGAACCCTGTCAACCTGATTAAGGGGATGACAGTGCTCCTTCAGAGGTTCTGGAGTAGTTTCATCCCAAGATATATCTAGAGGCTATTGGTCATGCTCGATGCCTTTATTGGCAAGAAAATAAACAAGTTTATTTCCAATTCACTTGATATGAGATGTAATGATAGAAATGATATGGTGAAAAATATTGACTATGCATTATAATCCTTCTTCAAGGTGGAAAATCCATGATATCTTTTTTAATAGAAGAGACTTGTTGCAACTTCTTAAGCATTTGGACAATTAGTTGTGAATCCCCATTCATAATCAATTTGCTATATCCTTATCGAACAACCACATGAAGAGAAAAATCAAAAGCACACAACTATGCTACATGACTTTTATGTATTCCTAGGAATTTGACATAGATCTCGAGAATTTCCCCTTCATTTCCCCTGAATAATCCTCCAAAGCCAGTTGGTCCTAGCTGCCTTTGGAGGCCCCATTGAATTTGAGTTTAATGAACTCTAGAGGAGGGGGGGGCTCCCATTTGTCTGAATTATTCTACAAGGAGGTTTTATTCAAATAGACTAGAGAACACTTGGGGCATTGAGCTAGAGAGCCTTTAGAACGATTTCCTCTTGATCATTGATTTTCTAGTCCTGCTCTATCTAGGGGGAGATCATAATTGTTTCCTTCATGTTTTTCTTAATCCTATTCCAAATATACTCGATTTCTTGTGAGATGGCTTTAAAGATTCTTCTATTTCTTTCCTTCCATATTTCCCAAAGGAAAAATCATGGGAGGAGTTGTCAAGCCTGATCTAAAATTGGGTGGTTGAGTCAAGCTTTGGTTTCCACTAGGCTGAGTCAATTTTGATCTATTTGTCTGAAGTGTGTGGCACCCTTTCTTCATAAAAATGTTGCTATGGGACAAGAGTTTAAAATATGTTTTTTAGTTTCCTCATTTAACTTGTAGAGATGACAAATAGAAGGGCCCTAGAATCCTCTTCAAAGGAGTTTTTCCCATGTAAGGGTTTTCCCATGCGCTAAGAGCCAAAGAAAAAGAGACACCTTTGCCCAGAGGTTTTGTTTCCATATTTTAGGCTATATTTCCAGAGTGGGAATATCTCAGTGCTATGTTGCTAGGTTCTATGCTTCTCAGACATTAAAGTTTCCACTAGGCCTATAAACCCACCTTAGTTTGTCCATACCTTCATGGATTTTTATTTTCCTAACTCTTAATTCTTTCCAAAAAGTTTCCCAAACAAATCCTTCATGAAGAGGAGTCTAAGATTCTCGTGGTAACCAAGATTTCCAGCGAGGGGTTGCTGGTTGTGAAGCTTAATAATGAGAGATTAGGGTTTTTCTTTGGCTCATCTTATTTTCCCATAGGGTTTGAAAAATATTCCCTTGTTTGGATATTTTTCATTTGTTTCCAAGAATCCTCCCAAAACAAAGTTGATTTCCCATTCCATACCTCCCAGAAACAATGGTTTTGGATTAAATGTTTATTATACAAGGCTGCATTCCATAAGTGAGAACCAATATTGAGGTCATTCGTTAGGATCAAATCATGTTTGGTAGTGTGTGTTGAACATTTACTTCTCCATATTTTCCCCCAAAATTCTCCTGGACTTTGGAGCCATCACCAGTAGGTTTTGGCTCCCAAAGCCTTTAAGAATTTATGGATCCCTCAAGCCAAGTCCTACCAATATTTGAAAACAGAGTTTGTGCCACGCTGTTAGTCCCTATTTTTTCTCTTTTCAAGCTCCTCCACAAAGAAAATATCATTGCGAATAAATTTTGGTGCAGCTCACACAAAGAATATAGGGTAAAATCATGAATGTGGGTAACACTCTTGTGAGAATGAGATCGCAAAAAATGCTAATGGAATTTTTTTGGCCAAACTCTTCGATTTTTCGGCCAAAAAATCTTTTAGGAGAAATGTTTTTTCCACCAAAAGTTAAATGTAATGGCACCCTTGAAAAATCTAGCAACAATTTTAAATCTAAAATTATTTTTTTCATTAAAACTAACTTTTGTCCAAAAAATACTAGCTTTTGGTTGAACTAATAGTTCGATTGAAAACTCGTAACTATGGCTCTTCTTAGAAAAGTATGTGTTCACTTCAACTTACTCCAACATCTGAAGGAGTATACTCCTTAAAATATCATGAGTTTGGATTTAGAACTAGTACACATTTTCATAATTGAATCTACTTTCATTTGATACAATTTGTATTCAATTTAATTGTTTTTTAGTAATTTTAGTTAATTTTATAAAAAACATGTATGCATATTATTTTTAGATGACATAATGATTTAGTAAAATGAAAAATCAATATTTGCAATAATACATAGTAGAAAATTATAGAAAATTTATATTATGGAACCTTTCATTGTCCTCTTCAAAAGGGTATTTTTAGATTTTACTTTTAAACAAAAATCATGACAGATACATGGTGTCAAACTAAACGTGTTTAAAATTTGCAACTTTTTCAGATTGGTCAATTTCAAAAAATTGTAGTAATTATAATATTCATCTACTGTCTTCAAAACTATAGTCATACTTTAATAGAGTCTGTTTTCAACCAGAAGAGCACCCAAATATTTGGAAGGAATGAAGCTCCATTGAAATCCTAGAATTCGAGGGATATTTAATTGAATAGAAGGTGAAGTATTAAATAACAAGACTTGATACATACCATGGTTAATGTTGTTTCTAGAGCTAGCCATGAAGTCAGATACTACATATTTGATAACATATGCTTCTCGAGTTGTAGGAACTCCCATTAAGAGAGTACCATCCACAAATTTCTAGTAAGAGGTAGCAAGATCATCTTCATTGAATCTGAAACCTTCGGTTTTGTTAGAGTCCACAACTATTTTAAGGAAACAACCTAGTCCTTCTACCATTAAAATAAAAAGGAAAGATGAGAGTGGGCCTCCTTTATAGATTCCCTGAAAAGGGGAGAAGGTGGATGAGGGTGAGCCATTAATGAGGATAGAGAATAAATCCCTAGAGGTGAGAGAGAGAATCCAATTGGTCCATTTTTTTGAAAATCCAAAAGAAAGGAGGACATGTCATATGTACTTCCATTTGATTTTATCAAATGATTTAGTTATGGCCAACTTTATGAGCATATCTATGTTCTTGGTAATTTTCAGTGAATAAATCATCTTGGGATAGGGTAGTATTATCCAGGATCTACCCAACCTCTACATATCCTGATTGTTTAGGAGATATTATCCTTGGAAGGTGTGGCTTTATCCTATTGGTGATGATTTTTTTGATGATTTTGTATATTACATTGTAGAGTGAGATTGGTCGTACTCTTTTGAGGTATTACAAATTATCCTCCTTAGGAACAAGCATAGGAAAGGTGACATTAAGAGATGGAAGGATTGAGGAAGTTATACGATAATTCTGAACCAGTTCCCATACGTCCTTATGGATTATCAACCAACATGACAGAAATAAGTCAGAGGTGAATTGGTCCAACCCCAATTATTTACCTTTGGGCATATCCATGACAACTAGTTTGACTTATTAAAGTATAATTTCCTTGAGTACAACTACAATATGTTCTTGAGTAACCAGGGAGGGGATATGCTATGTATTTTTTGAATTGTTGCTTTGTGATTCCTCTCAGGTTCTGAAAAAAAGAGATTGATAGTAATTTTTTAGTTCTTTCTCAATATCATCATGGGTTGTGAGATTATTACCTTAGCTATCTCTCAATGTGGAAATTATGTTGTGGCTTCGATGTTGAATTGTAGAAAGGTGAAAGAATTTGGTGTTCTTATCTCCCTTCTTCAACCAATGCTCCCAAGATTTTATTTTTCCACAATATCTCCTTTTCCTTATTATGTTCCTCCAATTGAGTTTGAATTTGAGCCTCCTGATTAACGAGTGTGTTTGTCCTTCCTTCAAGGATCATTCACTACTGGACCTATTCCATTTTTTCTATCAATTCTCTTTGGGATTTAAAAATGTCCACAAAATATTCCTTATTCCACTATCGAAGGTGAGACTTAATATATTTGAGGTGATGTTGGAAGAAGTAAATCACTATACCTTAGAAATTGGGATCCTTCATCCACCATTTAACTATGTTTTGTTTGAAGGATGGGTGGTCAATCTAGAATGCTTCAAAATGAAATCGATTGTTCTTGGGATTGCCTTGCCAAATTAAATCTAAGTTGATTAGCTAGTATTTTGAGCCCATGCTTGGTAAGATTATGGGATTCATACTGAGGCCAGTAAGTATAAGGGATTTTAAAATGAGAAATAAATCTAGTCTCGAAGCTACCCAATGGATTTCACCTCTTTTATTATTCCAGGTGTGCATACCATTTGAGGTTTCCAAATAAACCATGTTTAAATTCTGGATTGTTTCCTTGAACCATTATGAATCTGTGTCTAGGACGCGAATTCCTTCTCATTTTTATTCAAGAGAAATTATCATGTTGAAGTATCCCCCCACTATCTAGTAGCATTCCCCTAGAACCCAGTAGGTATCTTTGAGACATATCAAGAAGATAATATTATTAGAAGTAGAATGAGGTCCATATACATTGGTAAGGAAGCAATATTATGCTATTATAATTATTTGAAATTTGGTTGTTAAGGTTCTCTGAGTAGAGAAAATATTTGAGAGTACTATTTATGGGGGGTTCCACAATAAATATATTTCTCCTTTTGTACCTTGCACATCTATTTCCATTTATTGATAGCCCCTCCAAATAGAAGTTGCAATCTTCGAGAGTGATTCCCATGAACATTTAGTTTCTTGAATCATGCCTATATTAGGTTGTTCCTTAATGATTTTTTTTTGAAAAGCTCGTGTTTACTTTTCCTATTCAGGCCTCTAATATTCCGTGAGAGGATTTTCATTGAGAATGGGAGGGGGTGTGTAAAGTAATAGATGTATTGTAATATGAAGAAACAAAAATATTGTAACAAATACCAGTCAAATAACAAAATATAGGGAATCACAACACCAAAAATGGTACCTTTATTGATAGAAATCCAAGTTCACTTTACTCTTTGAGGGGTAAACCTCCAACAAAGCATAGTTCCATTAAAATAATTCTCATGAAAAGTCTTTCCCATGCCTTTGAATCCTATTTATATTAATTATACCTTCTAAAGAACATTATAGAGGAAGATATTTCTAGAAGCAAAAGCTTCGATTAAGTATTCTTACATTAGAATTGTTCACATTATTAAATAGGCCTTATTAACTAATTTTGTCCTTTATTACATAGAAAATATATTATTCTACCTATGTGAGGGGTTAGGGAGGTAAGGTCCCTAACATTCCCCCCCCTCCCCCCCCATCTTGAAGAATAACCTTTTCCTCAAGGTTGGATATGAGGAAATTGTTGGAGAATGGTAGCTAGCTCCCAGGTGGTATCCTTTGGAGTTGTATGCTTCCACTAAACTAAAAATTCCTTGATGGTTAGTTGATGAGGAAGATGATCGCAATGGTATAATACTACTTAGGGTTGCAACCAAATGGAACATTATTCATCCAACTTAGGGAGACTGGTTTGATCTTGACACTTTGATCCAATCACTTTCTTTAAGCATGTGACATGAAAAATGGGATGGAGCTTAGAATGACTGGTTTGAGCTAACTGGTAGGCCACAGGCCCAACTCACTTGAGAATTGTATAAGGACCATAAAATTTGGGTGCAAGTTTCTAATAGTGTTTAACTTTGAGTGAAGTCTGCTTATAATGTTTTAGATGAAAAATCACCTGGTCCCCTTCAAAGAATTGATGTTCAAAAAAACCTTGATCTACTTGTTGCTTCATGTGATTCTAAGCTAGGACTAAATTCTTTTTGAGGGTACCGAGAATGGTTGCTCGAACTGTAAGATTGTTGTCAACCTCCTAAACCTTCGAGACACCTGTCATGTATGAGAGAACTCACATTGGATTTTTCCCATAGACTGCTTCAAAAGGAGTCATGTGAGTGGCAATATGGTAAGATGTGTTATACCACCATATAGCTAGGGATAACCACTGATCCCATTGAGTTTCTATTTCAGATGAAAAACAATGGAAATATGTTTCCAAACACTTGTTGACAACTTCTGTTTGTCCAACAATTTGAAGATGATAGGCGGTGCAAAGATGCAATTGGGTTCCCTAGAGTAGGATCAATTATTTCCAAGATTTATTGGTGAAAGTTGGATATGTTTCAGAGAAAATAGAATGAGGCATGCCATGGAGTTTGAATATATTATCCATAAAATATGAGACATTGCAGGTGTGGTGAACGAGTGTTGAAGAGTACATAAATGAGCATATTTGGAAACACAATCTACTACCACCATGATGAATGACTTATTGCATTATTTAGGTAAGAGAAAAATGAAATCCATAGAAATATCCCTCCAAATGGTAGGTGGAATTGGGAGCGATTAGAGTGTTCTTGGAGCTTTGACTATTTCTCCCTTGTTGTGATTACATGTATCACATTCAACCACAAAGGTGTGAATGTCCTATTTCATATTGTCCCCCAAAAAAGAACATTTGACCCATTCATAGGTTTTGGGAAACCTTTAATGCCTAGCTACTAGTTAGCATGAAATTCAAAGAGGGCCATGGGTTTGAGGTGCAACAATTTTCTTAAATACCGACAAACTTTATATAGAAGCTCTTCATTGTTCCAAGAGTACCCCAGAGAATCTTGAGCATCCTATTGCAATTTTTTGATTAGGGTAGAAATTTTGGGGTCTTGCAACCATTCTCTATGAACAACCTAAAGCTAGTATGCTACAATGAATGAAAGTGAAAATACCCTTCTTCATATTTCCTATAAATAGCATCAAAAACCACATTTTATTTTCCCTTCTTGTAGATGATATCATAATCATAGAAAATCACCTTCGTCGCCCAATTTTTTTTTCTCCCAGGAGGAAATTATTTTCTCCAGAAAATACTTGAGGCTACGATGATCATTTTTAATTTGGAAGCATTGTCCCAAGAGATAAGGACACCAAAGATTCATTGCATGAATAATATCCAACATTTACTTTTCATAGGTTGATTGGACCAAATGTCACTATGATATTTTTTTTCTAGTGAAATCCAAAGTTAGATCATCTTGCATGAGGATTACCCCAATGCCTTTTCCTAAAACATCGCATTCCAAGACAAAAGTATTGGAAAAGTAGGGTTGTGCGAGGACAAGAGTAGTGAACATAGCCTCTTTCAAGGCTTGGAAGGATTGATCAACTACTGGAGTCCAACTGGAAGCATTCTTTTTAAGGAGAGTGCTGAGAGGAGCTGCAATGTTACCATAATTTCGAATAAACTTGCGATAATATCTCGTTTAACCCAATAAGCCACACAAGATTTTAAGAGTTTTAGGGTGAGGACAATTCTTCATATCTTAAATTATCTTAGGATACACTTGTACAACATCCTTTCCTACAATATGACCCAGATACTCAACTTCAGAGGCGCTAAAAGAACATTTAGATTGTTTACGAAAAAGTTTGTGCTTAGACAATAGATGGAGAACTTGATCCACATGGGAGACATGGGATTGCCATGTTTTACTATAGATGAGAATATTTTCAGATAAAACTAAGACAAAATGACGGAGGAAACAACGAAAGAAATGATTCATCATAATTTGAAAAGTGGAGGGAGCATTACATAGGCCAAAGGGAATGACCAAGAAATCAAAGTCACCCTGAAGATTTCAAAAGGCAATATTGGGGACATATTCCTCTTTCATACATATCTGGTGGTAGCCATAATGGAGATCATGTTTTCTAAAGTATTGAGCACCACTCAATTTATCGAAAAGGTAATCAATGACAGGAATGGGAAATTTGTCTTTGACTGTGAGTTTGTTGAGGAAACAAATATCATGACACATGTTCCAAGTGCCTTCTTTCTTGAGTACCATGACTACCAGATAAGAATAGGGGCTTGTACTAGGATGTATAACACCAACTTCTAGTAATTCGTGAACAATATTCTAAATTTCATTCTTCTTGGAAAAGGGATGATGATAAAGGTGAACATTAGGAGGAATATTTCCTGATACTAGAGGAATGTAATGATCATGGGAACCATAGGAAGGGGTAAGTCCATGGGGAATGTTAAAATAGCTTGAATTCTGGAGAGTATGGATTGGAGGTCAAGGTGCACTAAGAGGGTGTCTTAATGGTGTGAATGGAATGAATTTTAGACATAATGTCAGAATGACACTTTTTTAGTATCTTTTCCATTTGGTGGGAGATGATGATATCAGATGAGCCTATTGTGATTCCTTGGAATTTATATTGCTATCCCTCTCATTGGAATTGTATGTTGATGTCCTTAAAGTCCATGAGGATGGGGATAAAAGTGCGTAACCATTCACGATAAAGAAAAATGTAATGACCTCCCATGTCGATAGAAAATAGATGAGATCTTAGGTGGTATTAACCAATTTGTAGGTGCACATTTTCACAATTCCCACCATAATTCATGGAACCACCATTGGCAATCATGATTTGAAAATTGTTGATGGCATGCATATAGCAATTGAATTCATGTGCAATGTGACAATGAAAAAAATTATGAGTGTTTCCACTTTCAACAAGGATTATGACTTTTCTATGCTTAATGTATCCAATTAGCTTGAGGGTTTGGGGACTAGAGAAGCTAGTGAGAGCATGCACCACAATCAGTGGTTCAACTTTTGCTGGGTCAACAGGTTGAGTAGTATCATCTCTTCGGTTTATCTCTATCACAGAGGTAACTTCTACCTCCACATCATTAACATCCTCAGAAATGGCCATAAAAATATTTTGTTCCTTACACTTGTGCCCTGGAAAATATTTGTCATCACAATTATGGAGAAGACCCTTGAGTTGGCATTCATCCATTCCTGCCCAAGTTGATTTCTGGATCTTGAGAGGGGTGGAATGAGAAGAATGATTGGTAGGTCAAGGGTGGGGAAGAAAATAGGGTTTTCAGTTATGGGAAAAGACAACATGTTGTGCTTCTTTGGTGCATTTAGTATCTTCCAACCAAGTTTGGGGGAAAGCCATGAATACCTGGGTGTGGATTTCATCCTTTAGGACACTAATAAAACATTCCCTGAAGGAGGAATTTTCCATGCCCTCCATTCTGAAAGCCAAGTTCTCAAAGGAAGTTATAAAGTCTCCACTATTCCAAACTGTTTCAACTTGATAAAAAATCCTAAATGGTGAGTGTTAGTGTCAAAGAATTCATAAATATCTGCAACAAACTAGGTCCAATAAGCATACCCCTATTATGAATTTATATTCCATTGCCACCATTTCCAACGTTCATGATCTAGATATAGAACACTATAATGAAGTTTGGCCAACTCATCAGTAATTCCATGCAAGGAAAAATATGTTGAAATATTGTAACTGCAAAGAGTATTCTATTTATTATTGAGTTATTATTCATTAGATCAATCCCCTTTTGTGGATTCATCATGTCGATCTTTGTACTTGACCAAATCCCCTTTTGTGGATTGGTCAAACCCTAATTATATTATTCTAATTAAGAATTATTTCCCTGGGCCTAATTAAAGTGGTTTTAACCACTAATAAGAGAAGTCAGTCCCTCCTAGTGAAGAGATGCATTTTCAGTGCCTTCCATCTAGCATAAATACATGAGGCTAGTGCCTCATTTGTACACTCACTCATTCCACTCAACAAGTGCACAAGTTTGGTAGTTGCAGATGGGAGAAGAAGGAAGAGAGAGGCACATTGCTCAATGTTGTATATTCTCTAGTGTTTTGGTTTATTGTCTTGGCTATCTATATTAAGGAAGTTTTTTTTGGGTTTTCTCCCCCATGAGGTTTTCCCAGGATAAATGGTGTGTATCTTGTGATTGTGTTTCTCTCAATGATCCTACCTCTTCTATTTTTGTCTAGTAAATTGAAAAGAAACCTAATAATAGCTCAAAACTTAACATGGTATCATAGCTAAGTTGAAGAGAACATCTTTCATTGGATAAGAAAAAATGTCATTGTTTATGTACAAGAAAATTAGGGATTTTTATTAAAGAGGAATTTCATCCTAAAACTCATCAAGGAAGTGTGCCCTATCCTAGCGAACTCATTGGCAACCTCAGTGCACGTTTCTAGTGGATAGAACTCCTGGAAATCAAAACCCTAGTTTTCACTTGTACTATAAATCCATAAAACTAGGAAACAAGAGCGAGTACTAGAAGTACCAGTCCATATTTCCGCAGGTCCAGTTTGAAGGGGTAAAATTTGGATTTTCTGAAATCTGACTGCACAAGGATACTCACCTTAGCCAAGCGCACCTCCTAGATTGCACTCATTCTTGAAGAGAGTGACTTAGAAATATTCATTAAGGAATATGTACCATAACCTACCGATGCTACAACTAAATAAAAACACCAGAAGGACATGGTTAGGACCAAAAGAATCATTGCAGACTCTATTAAATATCACTTGATCCCTCAAGTGGCTTGAAAGAAAACTCCAAAAGAAATGTTCGATTCCCTAACCAGGATGTATGAAGGAAAGAATATAAACCAGAAGATGAATCTAAGAAACCAATTCAAGAGTACAAAGATGCAGAAAGGAGAAACCATACATGACTACTTCTTTAGGGTTTCTCAATTTAAGGAATAACTAGAAGCAATTGGAGATACCCTAGATGAATATGAACTCACAATGAAAACTCTTAATGGTCTCACAATACCTTGGGATGCGTTCATCCAAATCAGTTGTGCCAGAAAGGAGAAACTACATTTTGACAATCTTTGGGAAGAATGTGTTAAAGAAGAAGCAAGAGTAGCTAATCGAGAAGCAATACTATCAAGATATGAACATCAATCCCTAGCTTCTCATGCTAAAGGAGGAAATAATAGGTCTCACTTCCAGATGGAGACTCATCAACATAAGGAATCTCACCCTCCAAAGAGATTCTAGAAGTTTCAAAAAGGCCAAAGAAGAGACAAAGATTTCTCTTCTTATCAATACTACCATTGTGATAAGATGATAAATATTGCGAATAATTGTCCAGTTAGAAGATTAGAATACAAGAAGAGAAACAAAAAGACACCATTCCCATGAATTTGAAGATGAAGAGCCACCAACGAAGATGATTAAAGAACATATTGAAGACTATGTCTTAATCTCTTCCCTCTCAGGATCAATATCACATGGAGAGGATACTTGTCTCATAGATAGTTGTGCCTCTAAGAACATGACAGGTTAAAGGGACATTCTCTCTAGCCTTACCGAAAATAAATTCCCCCAAAAAGCTACACTTGGAGATGATTACCAATACCCTATCAAAGGAGTGGGAGAGTCCAATTACAAACTTGATTCGGGGACCCCAATGAAGATGAAGGACGTACTATATGTACCAGGTTTGACAAAGAACTTGCTTTCTATCTCAACTTTAGATAAGAAAGGCTTCAGGGTTGCATTCATAGATGGTGAATTCCTCATGTAGCCTAAATGAAAAACCATAGAAGATGAAATTGTTATTGGAATAGAAGAAGGTGGCCTGTATAAATTAAAAGGTCACTCATATGAAACCTTGATACACTCCACCGAGATTCCATGTGAACTTTGGCATAGAATACTAGATCACATCAACTACAAATCATTACCATATGTGAGCAAGGAAGTTACAGGTCTACTAGAATTCAAGGTTGACCATGAATGTGTGTGCAATGGATGTGCACAAGGAAATAGCATCAAGAACCCTTTCTCAAAGAGAGACAATAAACCAGAAGGAGTCTTGGAGCTCATCCACTCAGATGTATGTGGTCCAATGACATCAACCTCCATTAGTGGGTATGTATACTATGTATCATTTATTGATGAATATTCTCGCAAGACTTGGGTGTACTTCTTAAAGTCAAAATATGAAGTGTTTGGAAAATTCAAGGAATTCAAAGCCTTCATAGAGAATCTCTCTGAAAGAAAGATCAAGACACTCAGGCTAGATAATGGAGGAGAACACATCTCAAAAAAGTTTGTGAAATTTTGTAACGATGGTGGGATTAAGAGGGAGCTCACCACTCCCTACAATCCTCAACAAAATGGTGTAGCAGAAAGAAAGAACAAAACTATAATGGAAGTTGTGAAGACTATGATCCATGATCAAGATCTTCCAATGCACTTATGGGCAGAAGAAGAAATGAAAATAATGTATGTACAAAACAAATTATCCCATAGTGGACTTGGGTTCAAAACCCCTGAAGAAATGTTATCCAGAAAGAATCCAGAAGTAAGTCTTCTCAAGATATTTGGCTGTGCAGTGTTTGTACACATTCCAAAAGAGAAGAGAACCAAGTTGGACCCTTCAAGAAATAAGGGAATATTTGTTGGATACTGTGAGGTCTCAAATGCCTTCAGGATTTATGTACCAGGTTACCATCACATGGATATCAATAGAGATATAACCTTTGATGAAAATGCAACACTCAATATAACAAGGAGATGCTAGCTTGAAGAAGTATATGAAGAAGAACCTATAACTCCCAAGGTTGCAGAACCAGTGAGGGAAGTCGCAATTTCCCCCAATGATGAGATTCATGAAGATCATGATATGATATTATCTCAAGAACCTCCCTAGATGATGATCTCCCACAAAAGAAATCCATCTTGGGTGAGGAAACTCATTGAGGATGGAGAGAAGTATGGTGCCCCAGAAGGAACCATGAGAAAAGTTGAGAAACCTAATCCATTCTCCAATTATATGGATTTGATGGTTGATCTCTTAGAGAAGGATCCTACTTGCTTTGAAGAAGACATTCAGAAGAAATAATGGGCAGATTCCATGATAGAAGAATACCAATCCATTATAAATAATGAGGTATGGGAAATAGTTCCCAAAACGAAGAGAAAAAATGTGGTATCTTGCAAATGGCTATAAAAGATAAAACATGTTGTTGATCGAAGTATTTAGAAATATAAAGAAAGGTTTGTAGCTCATGGATTTTCTCAAAAGGAAGGAATTGACTATGAAGAGACGTTTTCTCCTCTAGCCAGATACACTTCTATCAGAACCATTATATCCCTTGTAGCTAAGATGAAGTGGAAGCTACACTAGATGGATGTGAAAACAACCTTCTTGAATGGTGTCATTGAAGAATAAGTTCTTAGTGTATATAGAACAACCTCAAGGGTTTGAATTTGGAGACAGGAAGACTCATGTATGCAGGTTGAAGAAGGATCTATAGGGATTGAAGCAAGATCCTAGAGCTTGGTATGGACGAATTGACAGTTTCCTGACTGTAACATCCCTCTCTTGCACGCACTTCTGATGTGACTTATTCCTTAAGGACACTTGCGTGCAAGTGATCCAGTTTTTATATGACTGATTGCTTCACCTAGGGATTCTGATGATGAGATTGTGATTTGCGATGTTATGTTATGTTATTATGTATAGACATGTGTTATTGACTTGTTTCTCCTGATTGTGCAGGACTCTTGATAGATTGAGGATTTTGATGGCACATCGATGGATCTCCTTGGACTCCGGACAGAGTCAGGGAGTGGAATGTTTATGGTTTGCTTATTTTTGTTATTGCATATGTGACATATGACCGATATAATATGATATTGTTTATGGATCACTGACATGTTTGTTGATGTATGCAGGTTGACGATAACTTTCTAATCAAACTCACATTTGGATTAAAGGGTGTTGGACACACTTACCACACTTAGAAGGGGGGGGGGGTGAATGAGTGTGGGGATCCTTTTCCCAAAACTTCCCTCTTACACAAAAACTCCTTAGTTAATATTCAACATTTTCTCATTACTCATTGTTGTCATTTATATTCAGTTAGATGTGAATACATATCAGCAACATATATCATCAACATATCATCTCCACAAGGAACACAAAGAACACAAGCTGTATGTACAATTTTTCATTTTATTATGGACTTCAATTCGGGGATTTATTAGCAACAACTGAATAGAGTATAACTCTACAAGAGAACCATATCTATATGCAAGACTCAACTTACAGTCTCAGCACCAACTGAGATGAGACAACAATCCTCAACAGATATCAATTTGTCAACATAAACAAGTGCATCAACCATGCACCAATCTATGCCAAATAACCTGTAATCAACCTGTACCATAAACAAGTGCATCCAACCATGTACCAAGTATATACCAATCATGTGTCAACTACTCATCAACAATGACTCATCAATATGTACCAACATCATCAACTATACACCTCATGTATGTGCACACTCATCAACTGCTTGTCTCAACCATGACTAGTTTTGGATTAGTTAACAACCCCAACTTGAAATAATCACAACTTTGTACTTGTAATGAATAAATATATAAAACTAATACACAATTTTCAGTTTGTTTCATTTAATTATTCTAGGTGGTACTACTTGGAACCTCTCAAAAAAGGAGTTATAGAAAAAATGACATACCTTGTTGAATTCTGGCTTATTCTAGAGAGTGACCTTGTAGAGCGTGCCCCACACAAAATATTCGTTGAATTGATCAGAAACTATTACACAACATACTACAGACTGTACCCTAACCAACACGTTTTGTGTCACTGAACTTGGACCTGTTATGAATAAGTTATGACGTTTTTACCCAAAACACTTGTTTTTGACTAGTTTCAGGACTAGCCACAAACCCTATTTTCCACGGAGTGTAACTCCCAAAATACAACGAACCACAAGTTGAATTTTTACCACATATACTTGGGTAGGTTTTCTCAATGGAATAGCAATTTCATGGTCTAAATCATTACAGAAAAAAAGTTATAGCGAAAATGGTGAGATGACCTATAAATAACATACCTTAGAAAGCATCATCAAAATAATGTATCCTCCCTTCAATTTCGGCCCTCTTTTCTTCACCTTCCTTCTGAAATTCAGATTATATATCATTGGTTACCTCATTCACCTGTAGATATTCAATATGCTCAAGTGTTCCACACCAAAAATGCTCAAGAAGCTCTCCATCAATACTCCAAAAGATATTCTCACAAAAAGCTCTCCATTAATCCACAAAAAGGATGATCTACAAGAGACCATTTCTATCTTATTTATACCTTCATCCTCTAGGTCACTTAACCCATTTCTAGTTCACTTAACCTATTTTCCTTATTTTAGGGTTAACCACTTTCCATAAATAGAAATTTCTCCAATATTTTATCATTTAAATATTCCTTCTTGATTTTCTCATCTTACTTTATCATTTCTTGATTTTTTTCACTTCTCTTTATTATTTAAATAATCCACCTTGACTTTGTTACCTTACTTTATCATTTAAATAATGATTTCTTCTTTTAGGTCAGTTAACCCATTTCTATGTCACTTAACCTATTTTCCTTATTTTTAGGGTTAACCACTTTCCATAAATAAGAGGTTCTCCAATACTTTATCATTTAAATATTCCTTCTTGATTTTGTCACCTTACTTTATCATTTCTTGATTTTGTCACTTCTCTTTATTATTTAAATAATCCACCTTGACTTTGTCACTTTACTTTATCATTTAAATAATGAT
>ML787574.1:110780-121298 GCA_009831015.1 Picea engelmannii
TCTTTTAATGAATTAAAATTTATTAAACTTTAATTCATGACCCAAATATTCAATGAGTTAATTAATTAATTAATCGATTAATTAATACACATTAAATAATAATTAAGTAATTAATTAATTATTATTAATAAATAATAATTAATTAATTAATATACATGATCACAATTAATTATTTAATTAATTAAACTTAATAAACCTTAAACAATTATTTAACTTTGACAATTAGTTATTTAACTAGGGTTGTTACATACACCCACCTTTCAGGAAACTTCGTCCTGAAGTTTAAAGTATTTTATGATACAAGGGAAAAGACACATGGTTCACACATTCATAACAAATAAACGACATTATTAGTAAGTAAGCCAAGAAAACTCATACATACTAGTGTACATGTGCAAGAAATGCATGTGTAGCTAGTACATACAAGTCTCGTGCATGTACTAATAACAATAATTATCACCCTTATAGTAATTTATGTATGTATCCAATCCACTCAATAAGACTATTTTTTATCAAAGATAATAAACCAATGAAATGTTTGTAAATTCACTTAATTACAATAATCTGGCTCAACAATTTTATTTAGACAGTTGTGGTTTAGTTACGTAATTATGAATATTCATATATACACATTTTCTTTTCAGAAGGAAAGACAATAAATCCCACCATAAGACAAATCTCCATACACTCCCAACTATTTCTACTCATACTTCCTCCCTAACTTACTTCCATGTTCATTCCTATCCTTCCTCTGCTGGACTGTCTTGGAGCGTTAACTATATTGACCTAACTCTAAATAGAACCCGAAAGTGGAAGTGTCACTATCTTGACCAAGCTTCCCCAGCAGGCAACTGACAGTCATCATCACACATCTAGGGGAGCGTGAGCTAACACCGTCCTCCCATGACTTCAGGTTTCAGAGGATACACGGTGGGAAATGCCTCCACCCCTCCTAACCAGACTAGGGTTCACACCCTACAATGGAATATACAGTGGCACCATGTTGCTGGGAGTTTTTTCATCATTTATTCAGTTTTGGGCAGTCTCACCACCTGAAATCCTGCACTGGTCCACATATTATAGCAATGCATCCAAACCAATATAATTTCACATACAAAGATTCATACCTTATTGTTTCTCGGTCAGTGGTCACGACATCCACTTTCATTATCATTATCCCATGGCTATTTCATAGCCCAATGACCTGTAGATTAGTCTATAACACAAACTCATATGCATCTATGCATTATTATCATGTAATTGCATACAACTATAATCTCAATTTGGTATCCTCTTACCAAAAACTTTAACATCAAAGTTTTCAAGTTAGAAATAGATCTCATAATATCCCATAATTCAATTAACGTTACCCATTCATAGAATTATCATTTACATAATAGATTGCATCATATCCAACATCATTCAAATAGCATTTAAATCTTCATAGGATTCTCATTCACACAATATATCGCATCATATCCATCATCATCAATAACATTTAAACATTCATAGAATTTACATTCTCACAATATATCGCATCATATCCATGATTATTCAAATACATTTAAACATTCATCAAGGTTCATATGTCTTAAAATTTCAAGTGTATTATTTAATAGTTTCAATGTAAGGTGTTTAGGCCTCAGGTAATCCTAGTTGTTAAGTCAAAAGGTGGCATTACGTACACCCAACCTTCGAGAAACATATTCTCGAGGCAGTCAAAAAAGTGAGGGATAATCTCGTTGTAGTGTCTCAGCATCCTCCCAAGTAGCAGATCCTGGACTATATTTGTCCCACTAGACCTTAACTTGGTCTACAAAACGGTTCCTGAGATGTTGGACTCTACAGTCCAATATGCGTAACGGTTCTACCATAAGGGTTCCCACGTCCAATACCTGCAATTCCTTCCAATTTAGTTTATGTGATTCGTCAGCAACATAATGACGTAGAACAGATACATGAAAAACATTATGAGTTTTATGCAAGCGGGGTGGCAGTACGAGACGATAGGAAACGGTCCTATAAATCGAGGTGACAACTTTTTCCCCTTCCTGAACTGAATGGTACTCTTATTAGGTCTGATACAAATGAAAACATTAACTCCCACTTTATAACATTGATCAGTCTTGTGTGCATTTGCATAACTTTTTTGTCTATCATGTGCTTCCTTTAGTCTCTGCCTAATCTGAATCACCTGTTCCTCCATGTCTTGAATCAATTATGGCCCAACTGTTACTCGATCTTCTAATCTATCCCAACTCAACGACGTTCTGCATGGCCTTCCAACAGAGCTTCGTAGGGTGGCATTCCGATGGAGCTATGAAAACTATTATTGTAGGTGAACTCCACCAAAGGTAGGTACTTCTCCCAATGGGTTTGATTATCCATGACATACATCCTAAGCATGTCTTCCATGACTTGATTTACTCTCTCAGTTTTCCCATCTGTTTCAGGATGATAAGTTGTGCTTAAGTTCAACTGAGTCCCCAACGCTGACTGCAAACTTGTGCAAAACCTAGAAGTGAATTTGGAGTCCCCATCTGAAATGATCTTCTTAGGTATCCTGTGCAAATGGATGACCTCACTTACAAACACACGTGCCACATCAGTGACATCATAAGCATCTCTAACCAGAATAAAATGAGCACTCTTGGTTAACTTATCAACTATTAAAATAATGGCATTGTGTCTATGAGATGTGAGCGACAACCGCACAACAAAATCCATAGAGATGACTTCCCACTTGGACATAGGAACATCATGTGGTTGTAGGAGACTTGCCAGGTGATGGTGGTCAACTTTCACTTGTTGACACTCTAGGCATTTAGCGATGAAATGGACTACATCGCGCTTCATGCCTACCTAGAAGAAGAGCTTCTTGATGTCTACGTGCATTTTCTTCACACCTGGATGCGCACAATAAAGTGCTCTATGGGATTCCTTCAGTATGATGCTTCGAATATCCCCATCTTCATGGATGTACATCCTTCTTCGATATCTCAATAGTCTGTCTTCTTCCATACTATATCCTTCATACTTTGGATCTAATTGCCTCCCACTCTGGAGGTTTGAGGTAACCTTAAAATAGCAACTATCTCCAAGGAGTTGCGTCAACACACATTCCCTCAGATTGACTTTTAAGGGTGCCAAGGAGAAGACACATGGTCTCCTACTCAAGTCATCTGCGACCACATTTTCCTTTCACTTGATGTATGAAATACCAAAATTGTACTCACTCATAAGCTCACTCCATCGCCTTTTCCTGGCACTTAGATCCCTTTGAGTGAAGAGATGTTTTAAACTTTGATGGTTCGTTTTGAGCTCAAAGTCTCACCCCACAAGATAGTGCCTCCAAAGTTTCAGAGCTAGCATTACAACTGCCAACTCTAAATCATGAGTAGCGGAAATCTCTTTGTGTTTCTTCAACTTACTTGATGCATAAGCTATCACTCCTCCATCCTGCATTAGCATGGCCCCCAATCCTTGCTTCAAGGCATCCATGCAGACTGCAAAGTCCTTTTCCATATCTGACACTCGTAGAATTGGTGCACTAGTTAGTAACCTTTTAAGCTCGATGAATGCACTATCACATTCTTCTGTCCATTCATACCTAACCCCCTTGTGCTGCAAAGTGGTGATTGGTTTCGCTATTTTAGAGAACCCTTCCACAAATCTCCGATAGTAACCTGCTATCCCCATGAAGCTTCTTACCTCATGAGAATTTTTCGGCACTGGCCATTCCATAATGGCCTTTACCTTTTCTGGGCAAATTCCCATACAATTTGTTCTCTCTAAGGCAAGACAACACCACTCGCAAGTGTTCCGGAATACACCATTCATGAGGCTCATGAATATTGCTGGCGCATTGGTCAATCCAAAAGGTACTACAACGAACTTGTAATGCCCAAACGGAGTTCGAAAGGAAGTTCTAGGAATATCTCCTTCCTTAATCCTTAAATTGTGATACCCTGATCACAAATCAATCTTTGAGAATACCGCTTCTCCTTTCATCTAATCAAAGATATCATCTATCTGTTGCATTGGGTACCTATTTTTCACTGTAGCACGGTTCAAGTCTTTGTAATCTATACACAGTCGTAAAGAACCATCCTTCTTATTTACAAAAATTACTAGTGCACCCTAAGGTGAGACACTGGGCCTTATTATCCCTAAGTTGAGTAGCTCTTTCAACTGCATTTGCAACTCACAAAGTTCTAGCGCTGTCATCCTATACAGATTCTTGGAAATTGGTTCTGCACCAGGTTTTAGCTCAATAGTAAAATCAAGCTCCCTCTTAGGAGGTAACACTGGTAACTCGTTCGAAAAAACATCCTTAAATTATGACAATACCAGGTACTGATCCAAGGAGGGTCCTTTCCTTTCATTCACTGCTTCTACTACATAAAGATGACACCCTTGCCTCATGCACCGCTTAACCTTCATAGTTGAAATAAAGCATAGAGATGCCTTTCTCCGTACACCGCGGATCTCTACTGGCATTCCCTCGTCGTCAACACAAGCACCCTTTTTGTGAAACAATCTACCATAGCTCGATGGGCTTCTAACCAATTCATTCCAATGATTAGGTCATATGCCCCGAGAGAAGTGACATATACCTTCAACCTGGTAGTACACACTCCAAGGTATACTATACAATTATCAATGCTAGGTCCTACCACTTGTTTTTTCCCCGAAGCCATCTCGACTTGTTTAAAGTCATCATGCTCATAGGATGCCAACCCACTCTTTTCTAATGCAGATGGTGAAATGAAACTATCTGTAGCACCAAAATCAAATAAAATCTTAACATTGATATGATTTAGCATACCTGACGATTCCACCACCATGGATTGATGTTCTGCCTAGCGATTATTAACCACTACGTAAATCTGGTGGCTGCCACTTGCTCTCCCCATCGGGGCCTTTCCTTCTCTATGCACAAATCCTGATTGTAACTCTGGGCAATCACGCTGGTAATGGGGTCCTCCACATCCCCAACATGTAACACGATATTGAGCCTATGCACTACTCTGTGACTGCCTCTAAAATGAGTTCCTTCCCCTGGAACCTCTTCCCCTACTAGCTGCTCCTTGAGATGGTCGTGGACCTACTTGTGTCGTTGGTGATGAATGGGATACTGCACTCGCTACCATTGAAATACCTATGGCGATTGTCCTTGGTGCGACTCTATTACCATATGGAGGTGGCCTTGAGATCCCTCCCATGGAAAATGTCCTAGGGGTCTTCCCCACGAATCTAGGATGATGCGGAAAGGTCAATCTCGTACCTCCATTTAAGTTCATGTGTTCCTCTGCATAACGCACATTTTCCATTGCTTCTGCTACTGAAGATGATTTCCACATCTGCACAATGGACCTTATCTTAGGGTTTAACCCATAGACAAAGCATTATGCCTATCGTTGATCATTATCCATGTATGAAACATATTTGACCAATTACATAAACCTAATCTCGTATTCTTCTACGGTCTTGTTTCCTTATACTAGAGCATGAAATGCTCCCACCTGTTGTTCCTCATAGTAAGCTGGTAGATATTTCCTTCGGAACCTCTCCTCAAAAAGTTCCTAAGATATGGTGTCCAGGGTAAGGTGCATTTGCCTCTCCAGGTTGCCCCACTAGTTCAGGGCATTGTCTCTCAACTGAAAAATCGCTATCTTCGCCTTTGAAGTGGATGCATAGTCTCTTAAGGAAAAGCACCTTGTCATGCCTTCCAACCATGCTTCTGCGTGTTCACAGGAACAACCCCCGACAAACTCTGGAAGTTTGATCTTTTGCAGTTCTCTAGTGATGTCTTCGGGTGGAGGTCCTCCCCTTGAATCCCTTAATGGTTCGGGATTACCTATTCTAGATGGTGGGGGTTCCACTTCAATCCCTGCTGGTTAATGCCCCTTTAAAGTCTTATTTATGTCCTCCAAAGAGCGCAGAATGAGAGCTAATTTAGGCGATGGTGGTGGCGGCGTTGGCGGTCCCTGCGACAACTCCCCTCTGCCTCGATTTCCTCAAGTCCTAACCATCCTGTATACTTGAATCTGCATCAACCAAAGTTGTCAAGGTGAGTTCAAGGACATTTCACATTTGCGCAACTTAAACTAGAAAACAGGGTTAGGCGTAAGTAAGTTTTTTTTTAACTTGTCTGTAAACAGACGTTACTCTCTTTAGGGGAAGTGGCTAAGTCAGGGTCGAAAGCCTCTAAGATCGATGTCTTTGCCTAAGAAAACTACTGACTCCCTCGCCCGGTAGCTACACTAGTATTGCACCATACTCGCCAATTTCTCTAACTTACCTGCCTAGTGCGCATGAAGCCCCCTCCAAAATTTCCTTAAAACTAGTTAATGTGATTTTGTACATAATTAATCATTAACCTTAATCATTACATAAGTGCTTAATTATTAACATTGATTACTCACTAGTTATTAATCACCTATTAACATTAATTAATACTAGGTACCTACATACTTTAATTAAGTGAAATAATTCAATTTAAATTCTGAATCAATATAAAACCAATACATATTTCAAATTAATTAAAACAATTAAGCTTTTAAAATTTAAATTGAATTAAAACAATTAAGATTTTAAAATTTAAATTGAATTAAAACAATTAAGCTTTTAAATTTAAATTGAATTAAAACAATTAAATTAATTCTAAATTGAATTAAAACAATTAAAATAAATAAATAATTTAAAGCAATAAATAATAAAATTAAAATTAAAATAAATAAATAAATAAAATTAATTAATTAAATTAAAACAGTAAATAAAAATAAATGATTTTTTAAACGGGCATCATGGGTCCTCGCATGAGGCCCACGTGCCCCCCCAAGTTTATCACTACCCAAAACCCTACACACACTCTCGGGCTCTCTCTATCCCCAAACTCTACACACCCAACCCTCGCTTCACATATCATTCTGTCGCCTCCCCACTCTGCACTCTCCGTCTCAGCAGGCTAGGATTGATGCTAGGGCATAACCATCGACCTGTGGGTGTAAGGCATGGTGCTTAATCATGGCTAGGGAGGCTAAAGGCTCGGTCTGGAGTCGCTGGTAGGCGATGTGAGCCAAAGGCTCGCTGGATTATCCTATGCTGAGGTCTTAGGGACTTGACCATACGCTCCTGAAGGCCATGTTGCAGAGAGTTGTTGAGGATGGAATGGAGGTCCTGAGGGAGAAGGGATTGGCTTGTTATCGGAGAGACCATGCACGTTTGTAGAAGGACCATTCTATAAAGCATTGGCTTAATGGTTGGTTGTCGGCTTTGTGTTGTGTACAGTCCCATGGGCTCCTCCTTCATATGACAAGAGGGCGCTATCCCGTGGGCTCTCTATGCTGGGATATGCATTTCTTGGTGAACGGTTGCTTGCTGTATGCGTGTTGTTTACAATATTACAGACCCATGTGGGATAGCGGTTGCTAGAGTTCTGGAAGCCACAGATCGAATTGGTGGGAGGCCATTGAAGCATGAGTTTGCAGGTTTGTAACCCGCATTGTGATTTCTTGTGGCTCCTCCACGGTGACTTGGCTCTTGGTCTTGGGCTCTGGTGCTCGAGGAGGTCTGAGCAAGGTCATTGGCATTGGTTAGCGAAGAGCATGAATTTTTCACTCTGCCTTCTCCAGGCCCAAATAAGTATCTCCCTTGAATAGTGATGGTTGTAGATCTGGGTCTCACTTATAAATCCTCCACAACATTTAGTCATCTCGTGCAGAATGACCCCTCCATGGTTCTCATGGTTGGAGACATGTCTTATGCAACTAATTATATTACCACTAGTGATCAATATATGGCCTTCTTTAAGAGCACCTTCCCTAAGGGTCCATTTTATCAAACGTATCTGCCTCGCTGGGATGCATGGGAAAGGTTCATGGAGCCACTAGTATCACACGTGCCTATGATGGTATTGGGGGGAAATCATGGCATAGAAACACAAGATGGAGACGTCGAATTTGCATCTTACAATGCCAGGTTTGCAGTCCCATAGAAGGAATCTGGATCCGACAACAATCTCTATTACTCTTTCAACGCCAAAGGAGTGCACTTCATGATTCTAGCATCATATACTGACTATAATAGAACCAACAAGCAGTATAAGTGGCTGAAGAGAGATTTGAAGAAAGTGGATCGAAGTGTTACTCCATGGCTAATAGTATCATGGCACAACCCATGGTATAATAGTTACAACAACCATTATCAGGGGTTCGAATGCATGAGACAACAAATGGAAGACCTTCTTTACGAGTATGGTGTGGACCTTGCTTTCCTTGGACATGTGCATGCATACGAGAGAATAAACTGAGTTTATAAGTATGGGTTGGATCCATGTAGACCTGTTTATATCACTATTGGGGATGGAGGAAACATTGAGAGGCTTGCCACACATCATGTTTATGAGCATGGATACTGCCCCAATATCACAAAAATACATCCAGTATATGGAGGTGTGTCTCCTTTCAAATACACCTCGGGTTTGGCCAAGGGAAAATTGTGTTAGGATAGGCAGCCAGAATGGAGTGCTTATAGAGAATCCAACTTTGGTCATGGCATACTTGAGGTACACAATTCATTTCTTAATCAAAGAAGAAAACTATAGACAAACTTTCATTTCGTCAATGGAAGCATGTTTAAAGGTTTCACCTCTTATATTTGAGCATAGTTATTTTCAGGTCTCTCTTCATGAGTTTTGACTTCAATATATTTTTCAACAAATCTCTAGAAATGCAAATTCATGTGTTGTCATGACGAAGCAATTTGTGTAGAGTGTGGTTGGGCTTGCTGCTCAGCGTTGTGCTTTGGTGACTGTTGTTGGATAAGAAGATATAGATTAAGCAGATGCGTGGAGAAAATAATAAGCCCCTCGAGGGATCCTCCTTGCTCATGTGCACTGACTTGAGATGTGTTGGGATTGGTGCTTGCGCTTGGCTTTGGTGACTTATGTGCTCACTGCACTTAACATGTGTTGTGATTTTTTTTTTTGTTCAGAGTACATTTTTTTTTGTCCCTTTTTTTTTTCTTTAAACCGAGTACGTATATGATTATTTATTTTTATATCTGTGTTTTAAAAAAAAAATGTGTGCTTGGCTTGCAGGTTAGGTGGAGTCGGAGCTGGAGCTTGGCCCTTAGGCCCAAATTTACAAGTTTCCCTTAAATATATTATTTATACCTCTAGTTATTTATGTTTATATCACCATTTTCAAGGATTTTACCTGTATAGGCCAACAAGTCTTAAAGTCTTAGGGGGATTTCAGGCAAGTTTTCTGGATTGTTTACACGACACACAACTTAGCTTTCTATTCAGAGTCAAGAGGATGGGTGGGTAGGTGGGCCTTTGACCCCAGATTTCAAACTAAAGCTCTGATACCATGTGTAAGGTCCTCTCTAACAGAACCTAGAATTATTTAAATTGAAACATAACACTGATATTTATAATTTCTTTTATGGTTCTATATTCAGAAAAATAACATCAACAAAATAACAGTTTACATTTTATGGCTCAACAAAATTCCAAATGGTCAGCATGATATAAATGATATATTGAATAATGTACACAACATAAATAACATACTAAATCATTATACGATAATGAACATGCCATAATAGCGAACAAAAATACATGTCAAGTGATTTTTTTCCCGACTCTGTTTGTCCAAGCTGAAGCCAAAACCGTGCCCAAGTTGCTCTGCCAAATTCTGCCCAAAACTAAATCTTTCCTCCCATCTAGCTAGGAACATAGCCTATCTGGCTCCCTAGCTCCAGGATTCCATAAGGACTCGTGGCCCCCAAGCCCAAAATTCCTAGCAACAGATGCTCCCCTGTAACAGTCCAACAAATTCCTCAAGCCAAAAGCCAAAAACCAGAAATACAGTTTTCCAATCCCCCCCTTTGGAAAATGCTCCAATACAGTCTCCTAATATCAAAATAATTCTCCCTGTCCACAAAATCCAAAAGTCCCCCTCTCGAATGTCTTTGCCCCCTCATATCCTTCCGTCCATTCACTGCCTCCCCCCCTTCATTAAGACTCACCCCCAGCCCCCCATCCCCCCCCCNATCCCTCCATTCAATGTCAACCACCTTATCTCTCCTTAATGGTTCCATCCTTCAATACGTTAAGTTTTCTTTTAATAAATTAAAATTTATTAAACTTTAATTCATGACCCAAATATTTAATGAGTTAATTAATTAATTAATCGATAATTAATATACATTAAATAATAATTAATTAATTATTATTATTAATAAATAATAAATAATTAATTAATTAATATACATTAGGACATTTAATTATTTAATTAATTAAACTTAATAAACCTTAAACAATTATTTAACTTTGACAATTAGTTATTTAACTAG
Organism: Picea engelmannii; assembly: GCA_009831015.1. Classification (NCBI taxonomy): domain Eukaryota; kingdom Viridiplantae; phylum Streptophyta; class Pinopsida; order Pinales; family Pinaceae; genus Picea; species Picea engelmannii. Next base: position 121,146 of record ML787574.1, read on the forward strand.
GGTTGTTACAATCTACCAATATGCCAACCATGTGCATCTACCAACATGCCAAACAATGTATCATATCACTCATGATATGTCTCCATCATGAACCAAGTGCCACAATTAGGTATCTCAAACAAATGCCAATTGTTGTGCTAATCAAGTAGTACC